>JABRWK010000089.1:177216-188171 GCA_013372445.1 Hypothenemus hampei | reverse complement strand
CATACCGATAAGGTGCTAGCATTAAGAATAAAAAATTACTATAATTTTTATTCTTATTATTATTATTAATATTATTATTATTAGGAGAATAGGATTACAAAAATAATTTTTTTGTCGAAAAATGATTTGTCATTCTGAGACACCCTGTATAACGAATCCGTTTATAACGAACTTTGGCTTATAATGAAACTTAAATTTTTGGTGTAATGGAAAAAGTTTCCGCTTATAACGAACTTAACGAGAGATTTTACCGAAATAAGAATACGGGAATCCCACGGGGAATCCCCAAAATCCTTTGAAGCGAATTGCTGACACAAATGACACCGTTATTACAGTATATTCATTGAGTTAACCCTCCTATCACTAACAGGGGTTATTTTGTACCCCAATGCAATTTTAGCGCTAAAATATTTTTTCTTCGTCACGTTTTTCTCATCTTTAGTGGCCTCTCATAGGTTCACCATGCGGACAAAAGGCTATATCTCCCTTTTTCCAGCACGGTTTCTGACCTACAGATAGCTTTTGTTTTAGTAGCAGTTAGGTAACAAATAGAAAAATAGAAACCGTTACAGACGGAGCCGACACAGCCGTGCTGGCAAAAACGGTTATCGAGAAGACCGTTTGGAACGGAGCCGTCAAAGCCATGCCGGCGAGGACAGTTACGGGAAAAGAATATAAATAGGAGTGGTATTAATTATAAAGTTCATTATTAGTCAGTGGGCGGAGGTTTAGGAGAACCATATAATCATGAATAATGATACCCTTTTAATAATAAAAAAAAAACGGAAAGTCTTCACTTTGAATAGTAAATATGAAATTGTTAAAAGGTCACTAACGCGTACGAAACAGAATGAAATTTGTTCGGAAAAGAAACTAAATAAATCAACGGTAAGAATACAGGGTGGCTCGTTCTCAAATGATATATTTACGAAGTAAAGTTTCAAATAAAAGTTGTTTGGTTTTATAATGTCTATAAAATAACGCAACCTATTTTTATCAAGATACCCCAGAAACCGAGTGCGACCACCAACTTCATTTTTTAAAAAGGAAATATGTATTTTTTATTTCTTTTTCGCATTATACATCAAATTCTGAGCAAGTTTCATATGTTATGTCTTTATTTTTTTTCTCTTTATACCTATCGTGAAATGTATTCAATCGTAAATTTCTCGAGAACTGTTGAGTTTAAAAGTAGAAAATGATACATGAAACGGACTTAGAGTTTGATGTAGAATGCAAAAATGAAATAAAAAATACATATTTCCGTTTTAAAAAATGATATTGGTGGCCAGAACTTGTTTTTTGGTTACCCTGTAGACATAAATTTAAAAACGGAACATACTTAGAAATTTGCGAAGAATTCAAAAATAAAATAAAAAATAGGTGTTTCTATTTTTCTATTTGAAACAATAAAGTTGGTGTGACACCCGGTTTTTGGGCTATGCTGTATAAAAATAGGTTGCGTTATTTCATAGACATTATAATGCCCAACAACTTTTATTTGAAACTTTTCTTCTTAAATATATCATTTGAAAAGATACACCCTATTTACTAAAATCTGAGACACCCTGTATACAAAACAATATACAATATTCATATGTACTTTTTTTTGCTGACCTAATAGTTTTGTGGCCTTATCATATAATTTGAGCTTTTATTAGGAATTAGAATTTTAAAATTTAATTCTAGGTTACCACAATCTGGAAAAATAAAGAAAAAAATAAACATCTTTGAAAATGAACCAAATTCAAATATAAAAAAGATTAAAAAGCTCGATAATTTTAAAGTTGATCAAGGACTCTTGAAATGGTTTTTTCAACAAAAAAATAATAGTGCTCAGTTTTAATTCCTATCTAAGCGTTGGTAAATTGAATTAAGATGTTAAAATGGCTGAAAATCAACCAAAATCAAGAAGATACGCGAATGGCGCTCGGATATAGGGGAAAATTGGAAAACTTCAATCCAGCTAAGGCTGAAAAGATGAATCCAAAGCCCCTTCTTAAAAAGAAAAATATTGGTTCAAAATGCACTCTAACACCACTACCAACTCCGTCGGCAAATCTGCAACAAAAGGAAACCATTCAAAGAAATGATGACATCATTTTCGAAGCCATCTTTGGTGTGGACGTGACCGTAACAGAGATCGCACCTAAACAAACCTTTAACGCTAATTACGCTCAGCTGACTGGCGTAACAGTTGAAGTATATGATGATCATCGCTGATGAGTGACAAATTGACTAAACTTTAGTTCGTGAAGAAATGGCTTATTATACAATGGCTCTATTGTACTTAAGGCACGCCGAAGTAAGAGCGAAGCAAAGCAAAACCGTACTTATAAGTGCGGAAAAGAATTTGAGGAAAGAGACAAGCGAAGTCTCGTGTGATGTCCCGCAACCATTGTATGCTTATTTTACATCAATATGCACATACAGCGATAAAATGAGTAAAGCGACGAGACTCAAAGTTCCCACCCTCATAACAGTTAACCAAGGTTTAGAAGGTTATCATCCGAATAAGATCAATATGGACACTCATAATTTTTTTGTAGGAACTATTTAGTATAATAATTATTAGCCACTTGTTTTAATATTCTAATAAGAGCAAACTTTAAGAATGAGGACATATTTAATGAAGATTAAATCCGGTTATTCTAGAAGCTTACGCGTGATAGGAAACTAAGATTCCAAGAGTCGACCCGTGAAGACTGAAAGCTTTCCAAAGAAAGAATTACTATACTTATTAACGAAATCGGAATCTAATAGGATTCGAAAAAAAAGTTATTCGTAATTGGAAAATTCAAAAACCCTAGATGTTTTAAGAATATTGTACAATTATCGGTAACTTACAAGTTCAATAAAAGGACGTGGATGACTTCTGAGATTTGTGCAAATAAATTACATGAATGGGATGAAAAATGACGACGTAAAAAACAAAAAATCATATTATTGGTGGATAATTGGCAATTATTAATTGCCTAGCTTATCCCAATGTTACAAATTTGAAGTGGAACAATATGTTTATGCCACCAAACACTATTTCCAAATTACAATCTATGGATCAGAGTGTTATCCATAGTTTAAAAAGTCATAAACGACTCCTTTCGGATATAATATTTTTTATTGATAGTGGTAGGGGAAATTTTATTATCATGCAATAGGCTTCATTTATATGGTATGGCAAAAGGTGTCATAACAAACGATTAGAAATTGTTTTTAACATACCAGTTTTTACGACGATGAGAATAATTTCGATTCTGGTGATGATGACCTACCACTAGTCGATAGATTTAAAAAAACAATGCGAAGATATTGGCAAAAGAACATTCAAGAGGATGTTCTTTATACCGACAATGATTTTGATGAATTGATTTATGTTGATGTAAATCGTGATTGTTGAATGCTATTATCGCATCTGTGGTTTCTGCAACTGATGTTGATGATGATGATTATGAGAAAAATAAAATTTCTTCGACCACAAAATACTCTGTAAAGTGTTTTCGATGGCATAGCTAAATTGGAATTGCATATTAATGAAATTCATTTCACCGAAATAAAATAAAATTAGCGATATTGTTAAAGGGTTTTCTTAAAAACTGTTGTTAAATTTAACAATTGTGTTACTTAATATAATAAAATATATTATAAATAAAGTACTTTATGTACTATTAATAAAAAATAATACGTATTAGCATTCATTGCTTATGGCGAACTTCGTTTATAACAAACCATTTACCACGGTCCCTTGAAGTTCATTACTGTAATACACACTGAGGTCGTAAAGTCTGAAATAAATTCAGTTAGAATTCCGGAGTCTGTTTTTTGAAAAATTTTATTTGTTTAAATTAAATTTGTTTAAAAATTTTATTTGTTTTTAACTATTTATACAGGATGACCCAAAAACAAATTATGACAAAAACTTCATTTTTTCAAATGAAAATATGTATATTTTTATTTCATTTTTAAATTTTGTTTCAAATTCTAACAATAAGTATATTTCATGTATCATGCCCTATACTTAAATCTAAATGTTTTTGATTTGCCAATGATTAAAGTATGAAAATAGATACATTAATTAAACAATAATTAATTTTTTATTATTTTACTAAATGTTAGAAATGTCTCCCATTAGTTAAGTGGTAGTTATCTAAACGATCAAGAACGTTTTTCTGCACATTTCTAACTATTTCTGAAGTTATTGCCTGCATTTCTTGAATTATTCGATACTTTCATAGAAAACCTTATTTTAAGATGAAAATGTTATATAAACATATATTGAAAATGGCTTAGTTTTTGAGATACAGGATGGCAAAGTTGAAAAAATAAATCATATTTTCTTCAATATCTTTCGACTGTTTCGAAATAATTTCATGAAATTTCGTATATAGGGGTTTTTCAATTTAGTTATATTTTTTAGAGGACGCTACCAGCAACGATTTCGACCCATTTAATCCGTTGCAACTTTTTTGTACTACTCTGTATACCATTTTAGAATAGAAAAATCGATTCTTCCATCTTTTCTGCTTAAAAAACATATTGAAGTCACTAGGAGCAACGGTTTTCGAGAAAAATGGATCTAAAGCTGATGATGCATGCAAAATTTTTGGAGTATGACTTTTCTGACTTACCTTACTTTTTATTCGCGAAATTAAAGAAATAATACTTGAAAGATTAATAAATATTAGTTTCAAGTCAAAATAGTTAGAAATTAAAAAAAAAATGATTAATGTTTATTAAAAGCTCTCGTTTCACTGTGATAATTTGCGAGCATCATCAGCTTTAAATGTATTTTTCTCGGAAACCGTTGCTCCTAGCGACTTCAATATGGTACACATTTTTTAGGCAGAAAAGATGGAAGAATCGATTTTTCTATTCCAAAATGGTATACAGAGTAGTACAAAAAAGTCGCAACGGTTTAAATGGGTCGAAATCGTTGCCGGTAGCGTCCTCTAAAGAATATAACTAAATTGACTACAAATTTGAATTTCCCGTCCCAAAAAAAACCCCATATACGAAATTCCATGAAATTATTTCGAAAGATATTGAAGAAAATATAATTTATTTTTTCAACTTTGCCATCTTGTATCTCAAAAACTAAGCCCTTTTCAATATATGTTTATATAACATTTTCATCTTAAAATAAGATTTTCTCTCGATGGTTACAGTCCTGCTACTATAAACTGGATCACCCTGTATAATATAATAATATAATAAGTGCTTATCTCAATAATACTTTTGAAAACCGATGAATTGTCAGAGGGAGAGCTATTGAATGATCGCAGAAGTCTTCAGACTTAACCCCTCTCAACTATTTTCTGTAGGATTACCTTAAAGGTAAGGTTTTCCAAACTAAGCTAATTGATACGAAGGACTTAAGGCATCGAATTACTCAAGAAATATGGTAAGTAATAATTAAAATTAATTATTAATTATTTTTAATTATTTTAATTTCAACTTTTAACCGTCGGCCAATTAAAAACAGGTGAACTTAGGTATAGGACAGGGGTGGGCAAACTACGGCCCGCGGGCCAGGTCCGGCCCGTCTGAAAGTTTCATCCGGCCCGCCGTAAAATAAAACAAATGTATTAAGAACTCGAAAAATTATATGTATATTAGGACGAAATAAAATTAATTTCTTTGCGCTATTTAGCGACAAGTAACATAAAAGAAAATACCGACAACTAAAAAACTCATATTCTTTTGATCCATTTATATTTCTATTCTGTTTTTAAATTTGTCAAATAAATAATATTGGCCCGTTCCCGTAAAAGTTTGCCCATCCCTGGTATAGGATATGACATATGACATATACTTGTAACTGAAGAGCTCGGTGCAATAACTTGACAAGTGCACCTTACATAGTTTCAAGAAAAAGGAAAAGAACCTATTGTTTGATCCGTTTAAATAATGGAACTTTAATAATGCTATGTGACAATGTCTCGAATTATATGCAAAAAACATGGTTCTGCCAAATGATGAATTGGTTGCAAAAAGCGGCTATGTATGCCACGTGGCCATTTGTTGCTACTGATACGAACGTATATTATGAAGTTTGCAATGGATATGCTTGACGTAATATGAAACTATGTAAGAATATCTCGAAGGATATGTAAGAAGCATGGCCAGATTTTGTTCCAAACCATTGGGAAACCGTTTTTGTAGTGAAATCCCATAAAATCTTAATTTTGAGAGTTTTGGTCTTCGACAGGTTGTTGTACCAAATTATTTAATATGAACCAGAGTTAAAACATAAAATTAATATATGTATTTAATTTTTTTTATTTTGCGTATACCATATAGAGGCAGAGGTACGATTGTCCTTTTTTTCATTCAAAATTGTAATAAAATGTGACACCCATATCTCTGCCATTGGTGAATGGTTAAAGTTGGTAATTTTTTGAATTAAGCCTACCTATATGCTAAACTCATATATGAAATTTGGTTACAAAATGTTAAGCCGTTTGGAATTTAAAAAATAAAGAAATGTCTTCTTTCTTAAAGTTTGACACCCTGCATCTTGGAAACGGTGCGTTTGCGGACCCATGTTCATATGAACTTTTTTGCTTAAAATATGACAAGGAATCACCCTTTAAAATTAATGACATCACTTATGTTACACCCTGTATATGAAAAGCTTTTGCCTTAGAATCGTTGGCACCGGGTGTCATCTTTGTACTTTTGTTATAAATTAGTACTGGGAATACTATTCGAATAATTCGAATATTCGAATTGGTAAAACCAAATTATTCGAATAATTTCAAATCATATAATTCGAATATTGCAGTTAAAACTTGGCATAGATATGTCGTATGTATGTATGAAATAGCTTATTATTGTTTATTTCTTGTACGTGCAATGGAAGGGAAATGGTTTTATGCCTAGGCCTATTAAATAGTCAAATAGCCGAATAGTCGATCATTCGAAAAATCTAATAAAATTCGAATAGGCGAATAAAATTCGAATAGGCGAATAAACCGAATAGTTAAGCAAATTTTCCAATGAGTATTCAAATATGAAATTGTCAAAAATTCCCAGCCCTATTATAAATATACAGGGTGTCCACGAACAACCTTTACATGGTTAAAGGAGTAATTCTATATACAAAAATATGAAAAAAAGTTCCTATCAACTTGGGTCCGGAAATGCATTTTGAATTCGTAACCATAGCTGGTGACGCGTTTGTATTGGAATGGAGTATATACGAGATTTGAGAAACCGTATTTTCTCGAAAACGGTTAGTTTGTTTAATAAGAGTATTGTTACGTCATTATAATGTTGGGCCCGAGAATTGTTGGCAACACCGAAGTGAAAAAAAAAAGAAGAATATAACCTTTAATTTTCTTAATTCGAATGATCGACGTAAAACCATGTCATGTTTATTTTGTTAACTTTAATTTAAAATACATATAAAGTTGTTAAGTTTAAGCATTTCCCTTTTTACGTATATATTGAGAAGAAATGCAACGTATAGAAAACGAACACGAATTATTTAAAATCAGAAAACACGTAACAAGTATCTTTTTTACATGGAAAATGTAGGAGAATAATATTCTTGCAAAAAAATGATAATTAAATACAAAAGAAAAAAAATTAGGGTAAAAAATATTTAAGGACGCTGCCCCCAGTCTGACCCTCTATATGATATCCACTAGCCTCTAATCACTAAAAATGTGTAATTATTAGTCGTAAATCGTGTACCAAATTTGAAACTTATCGTTAGATCTAAAGTAGTTCCAAAGTAATTAACCAAAAACTTTTTTGGGACGCTATCTTTAAAAAGCTGTAGTTCCCTAAAGAAGCAAGCATTTTCGGATCCAAATTGATAGGAACACACGTATATCGTAAGATAAAAAGAAAAACCGGGTCATTGCGGAAATCCTAGGACGATTGCAAAGGACCGGATAATTGAAATCTAAGTAAAAGTTTCGTAATCATATGAATTATTTTTAGGATTATTGCGAAAATCCGAATTTAATTAAGGACGAATGGAAATTTAAGAGGTGATTGGTTAATCTAAGCATTCATAACATTTTTTTTCTGATCGAACAATGCAATGTTCCTCATAAAAAATCTTAAAAAAGTGTATTTAAAAAAGTAAAGTAACAAGGCATATTTATTTAGAGAAAGTATTGTAGTATTTAAATATGTATTATCATAAATAGTTATAGACATGGCACCAATTTAGACTCATTTGTTTTATTCATTTATTATGGTAATTCAACGAGTCATAGCATCCGGAATTACAGAGCGATACTTTTTGCAGGCACGTTTATTTGTTGTAAATTGCACATTTTCTACTTGCAGTTGCATCGCTTGAACCTTTTTTTTTAATTATTTTTGATGCAATTCTTCTTATCGGTAATACTACTTCAGTTGCTTTTCTTTGAATTTGGCTCCAGGAAAGGGTCAAACTGCGTTTCTTGGTAATCAATCCTTTATAATTTCGATAGGAATTCCGTCACGATACAAGTCATTTCTCTTATCTATGGCTCTCCCGGTGGTATTTTTGTATCCAAAGATGCTCGATTTTAGGAACATCCATTAGAACTGTAACTTCTATGCCTATATATTTCTTTGAATTTTTTGAAGGAAATTATTGATATATGTTAAGCAGCTTTCTTTAAATTCGTATGTGATTCGTTCATGTTCAATGGAAATCTCATGTCAACATAAATTGTAAATTAAGTTCGCACTACCACATGTCAGATGTGGACACTCGGCACGTTTCGTGTATCTGCAATTTATGATTTGAATATGTAATTGTGCCTATAGTGCCGTCTTGACAAATATGGCATCAGTTTCTAAAATTAAAGCGCCAGATAACGTAATATCTTCCAGAATTATTCCTTTATTATTAAGAATAATATTTTCATTTGAACCTTTTTTCTCTTGATTAAACTGCTGCGTCAAAATAAACCATTCATTTGTGAACTAGGTTTCAATAAAATTAATTGAAGGGGTTAGAAGCAAAAGAGTACACGTTCACGTTTTCATGAAAATGAGTTATGTGCAAATGTGGGTAGTCAAAAGTACACATTTTTATGTGGCATGAATAAAAAAATTAATATGATAGATACCATCTATTAGTGAAAGAAAATTACATGTAATTGAAAATGTCAAAAAATAAGCAGCAAAACAATACAAAAAAAATTGTTTCAATGTTTCCGTACTAACAAAAATCATGAGAATTCTACATGCAAATTACGAAAGAAACCAAAACTACAAATTGGCGTCTAGATTTGACTAAAAGCGAAAAGCTTTAACATTAAATAAGTCTATTTTTATATTTTTGCACTTGTTCCCTTTTGCTTCTAATCCGTTCAAGTGGGCTTTTTTTGTTGTCGACTGTTAAAATTTTAAGAATTTGATCCTTAATTATTTCAAGCTCTTTTACCTCTTGTCTATCGACAGTGACAGGATCATGTCCGAATAGGACCCTGTAAGGTGAGCGCCTTATTATATGCGATGTTAAGAGGATTTTCTTAGGAATTGATCAAAATAGCACTCTATTCTAGTTATTATCTGACACCCAAGCACGTAACGTATTCTCAATATCTTGATTGCACCGCTCAACTGAACCTTGAAGTTATCGGTGTCTTAGACGTCTATTTATTAGATTACCTTACAAGTCGGCCATAATATTATTAGCTCCTTTATAACTGAACTAATAAACTCGTTACCGTTGTCACTTTGTAAAATTATCGGGGCGCCAACCTCTAAAAATATTTTTAGGACACAATTGTTAGGTCTGTAATTTGTTTTGAAGATAATGGTCGCAGAAAAAAAAATTGTTAAATAATCTCGGTAGTTCAGAAGCCACTTAAAATTATGACTCGATGTTGACTGAAGATCAGTCACGTGTACAGTGTGTCCCATTTTGGGCACTTTTCGGGGTTATTAGAGTTACTATTAAAGATAGAGCCTTGCAGTTTTCGGTTTAGTGTCCTACTTTTGAATGAATTGGAAGATTCCGGTGTCAAATTTATCATGGCTCTCTCAGTTTTTGAACTACAGGGTGTTTTTGAAAATATTCAATTTCCAGACAGTCCACGTATCTCCGTTATACGTGAACTTCTTAAAAATATAATAACTGATCTTAATAGGATTTTTACCCTGAGTTCAGTGACGTAGTCAGTTTTTTTCTAAAAAGTTTATTTTTCGACATATTCGCCAAAAAATTTTTTTTTAATGAAATACCCTATATATTATTTTTTATGTTGATTTCTCATGTCTTGGGCTTTTCAAAAAGGTATAGTTGTTTATAGTTATTTTAAAACACTAACTAAACAATATTTTATATTTTACTTATAGATAATTTTCGAAATGTCCGCCATTTTTTTGTAAACAATATTGGTACACTTTCGTAATTCATTTAATGGCATTTAAAATAATTAAAGGTCTATTTGGGAGGTTTTGAACTGACAAATCAATTGCCTATCGAAGTTCCGCAACTGAATTATAATCGAGTCTTATAAACCAAAGTAAATTGATTTATCATTTCAAAATCTCCAAAATAGACCTTTAATTATTTTAAATACCATTAAAAGAATCATGAAAGTGTGCCAATAGGGTTTTCAAAACAATGGCGGATATTTCGAAAATTACCTATAGATAAAATATAAAATATTGATTATTTAGTGTGTGTTTTAAAATAAGTATAAACATAACTATACCTTTTTGGAAAGCTCAAGACATGAGACATCAAAATAAAAAATAATATATAGGATGTTTCATTAAAAAAAGTTTTTTGGCGAATATGTTGAAAAATAAACTTTTTAGAAAAAAACTGACTACGTCACTGAACTCAGGGTAAAAAATCCTATTAAGATCAGTTATTATATTTTTAAGAAGTTCACGTATAACGGAGATACGTGGACTGTCTGGAAATTGAATATTTTCAAAAACACCCTGTAGTTCAAAAATTGAGAGAGCCATGATAAATTTGACACCGGAATCTT
>JABRWK010000089.1:130130-158149 GCA_013372445.1 Hypothenemus hampei | reverse complement strand
GTCTTCACAAAAGCCCATAATTTTGACCATATCGGTCATCTCCTCATTAGACAACGCCATTATTAAAGAAAATTATTTAAAGCAACTTCAAAAAATTTTGATTAATTTTAATGACATTTTCAAAAAATGACATATCGATTATTATCGATAATTGACGAAATAATGGCAAATTGGCGTTAGGTATGAGACAATAAAATAATTTTTTCTGCGTAAAATGTTAACCGTACGAGAAATTTCCAAGAGATCGAAAAGATGGACAAAGGTTCAATGTATTCCCAGAAAAAAAATTAATACGATATAGCTATCCAGTGAAAAGTTCTGGTCATTCTTGTATGAAGATGACAAAGAACTTACCACTTGCACTTTGTGGATAGACTTGAATGTTACATCAAAATAATCCTTGCCTTATTAAATAAAAGCACAGTGAATTTCATTGAAATCCATTAAAGCATTCTCCAGATATAACGAATATCGTGTTTTTTTTCAAGAACTTTGACCATCAATAGCGCCGAAACGAGACACTTTTTCCAAATAATTTTTTAGCTAAATCTTAATGTTTTGACCCAAAGAATGTCGTGGTACTATTTTTGACATTCATTTTCGGGACACCATGTATAGTCAACGAAGACACACATAGATGTATTTATTATATGCGATGCTAACACTAAAGGATAATCCTACACTAAAAAAAAATCTACAAAATCTGACTAGTGGCTTGCGAGAAAATGAATTTTTAATTTTAATTATTTTTATGATCGTGCGTTACTTTTGCCGTTCAGTGTATATCTGTTAATAGTTATCATTGGTTACTGATACAGCAATAATAATTTTTTGCCCGAAACACTGAAGCGAATGAAGATCGTTCTAATAGCACCAGACTTTAAGAGCTCGGATTCTTGGTGAAACCGGCTAGGTTGGTTGGGAAGAGTCTCGCGAAAAACTTCTGACAGTCAACTGTCGTCTTCAGTCATTGTCAGACAAGTTCCATTCATCTCGATATCCAAATGGATCTATCAGCAAGAACTTATTTGACTGGCCTTACACGTGTTTGATATTTATAAGTCAACGAAATATTTTAATTATAAATAAGTAGAAAAAAGACATTAGCTTATAATCAGTATTGATGTAACTGACCATAATCACCTCTATCGTAACTTTAGTTACCAATCTGTAATCCGTCTACGCCTTAGTAGGACACCCTGTATATGTTGCTAATCTTTTAGGAAAATTCAGACGAATATCATATATCTAGACTAGAGGTAATAATAATAGTGCGATAAGTGGTACAAAAAGAAATTTGAAAAATTTCATAAAAATTATAAATTATTCGGCTTCGTATACGCCTGTGTTTGATGATACTAAAAAATAAAACAATAGGCACATGGATTTAAAAAAGTTCGCAACCTCTGACTTAGGTCCTTTGTATGTTTTCTGATCATTTTTAAGTGATTTGAATTTTTGTATTTTTACAAAAATGTGGACATCTTGAACGATAAAAAACCACAAGATGAAAGTGTTTTTAGCATAGAACTATGTTTATATCTAATGTCTCTTGTCAATAATAATATTTTTCCTTTCCGTTTAAATATTGTAAAAGCAATAGTAATTGAAAACATAAATGGTATAAAGGTGATATGTCCCATTTCCAATTTTTTGAGTAAATTGACAATAAATTTTTTAAGCTGAAACTTTTATTTTCCCATTTAAATGGTTATGTCATTGATAGAAAGATATAAATGATGCATTGTTTATAATGCGTTGCAATATTAAATAAGAACATTCATTTCTTAAAAAAAATGTACACATAACACCTTTATCCACTAACCTTTAGTTCGAAATGCCATGTTTCATTATGAATAAAGGAGTAATGTAACGCTCAAATGCCATAAGTATATTTTTATGAAACAAGAAAAAAAATAAAATGACAACATGAAAAATATTCTTGAATCCAGTTTTAATTCATAGTCCAAATGAGAAAAAGAGAGGGAAAGAAAATATGAGATAGTCAAACTAAATAAGTACATAAATGTGACATTAAGTGAACTGACATGTTTTTTTCTACTTGAGATTAAGATTGGCCTCTTGCAAAATAGCTTTATAGAACCATCTATAATCCTCATCCACAAATTTCAGTTGTTCTCTCAAGTTAGATATTTTTTCAACGGTTAGACTGCAACATTTAGATAAGACGCAAAAAACCACCTCTTTAATTTGAATTTCGTTTGTACTTTTCTTATGTATATAATATTTGCCTGCAGAAATGGGATATGAGAATCTAAGCTTGTATGGATAATATCCAAAAGTGTCTACTGTTTTACATTTTACTTAAATTGACTTTCACATTAATTTTTTTGTATAAGTGAAGATTTCTTGAAAGCTCTTCGCGATTAGAAAAGAAATGTTCCACATTCAAATATAAATTATGCCTAGTATTTGCAAATTTCATTATCTCTCGGTATCGGTCGAGTGGAAATATTTTGGTGCTTTCCATGTGCTTTTTCAATGCGACCAAGATTTCGATCAGAATTGAGATAACTATGATCAACCTCGGGTATCTCATGATCAATAACTTTCAAAAACTTGTTTGATATTAAATATTGATACAGAAAAAGGATATTGAAGTTTTTCTTTTAGCATTCGCATGAGTTTGACTATATTATTATATTCTCTATGTCAACCTACTCTTCTTTAAGAAACTTGTAAAATCAATGGCAATCAATTTCCTTGCTGCTTTTTTTGGCAATATTTCCTCTCCAGTTGAAAAGTATAACATGCGGTCTGAGTGAGTTACATAATGAAGACCAATATTGTATAGCCACATACATATATCTTAAATTGAAGGCTTTAAAAGTTAAAAGCCATCGTTATATGTATAATACTTTGACTTGTCAATTTTTGGTATTTGCCTATCTCCCTTTTGGACGTTAAAGGCATATTCCTAATTTTTTTCTATGTTCATCGGAATTATCTCCAGCATCACAAATGCTCCAGGTGTTGCTTTTTGCATGATGAAAGATAAATTGAATTTAGTTTCAAAAATGTGCCTATAAAAGAAGACTTTGACCATGTATTTATCTTTAAAATTTTTTATTCCGCAATCCTTCAAATACAGCTAATGAAGTTTGTTGACTTTAAATAGAGGAGAAAGATACATCTTGTTTTGATTTTTATTCTCGGAAGAATGGGACCGTTCTGCTGGAATCATTTAAATGTAGTCCATTATACATTTGACAATATCTTCACAAATCCTATGAGACGATTGTCATGGTGATCTCACTGAATGGGCGAAGAAGCAGACTCTCCATATTGAAATATATTTTAAGTCATTTCAATATTTTCTTTCCTATTTGATAAATATAAGACATTTCTATAAACAGGTATAATTTGCATAAGTAATTTTATATTTAAATGAATAATTTTTGGACTATTTTTTTTCTGATCTATGACGATTAATTAGTTGAATTTTGACTATACACTGTAAAAATTCTTAAAAATTGCTATCTGTTTGTAATCTAGACTTATAGTATAAGCATTTCATGAAACAATTTTCCTTACAAAGTATGCCTTTCTTTATTACCTTTCTTTTCACAATCCTTCCAGTCTATGATAAATATTCTTCCATCTTTTGTTTTAGCAGTGCTACCTTGTTCTCACTTCTCAGGATTTACGTTTTCTTTTTTAGACAATTTTAGGCTAAAACTCAAATATCTTTTTTTTTAACATATCATGCTAGTTCTGAACTTTCGGCAGTAACCTAAGCAAAAGGACCTACTGCTTTCTTGTTTACAGTTATCATATCTTTGTTTCTTACAATAACATCAATACTTCCCGTTTGTTCTTCAATTTCTAGATCTTTGTTCTCAATATTTTCCAGTAAAAAATAATCTTTAGAATCTTCATTGCTATTAGAGAAATGGAGGGAACATATTCATTATGTAATAATGAATTTATTATTTAATAATTAGTAACTCAAATATAAGATGAAATACTATATGACAATAACATGACATGACATCCTACCACTAACCTTCGTGTTGATAAAGGTAACAAAATTGTAATATAATACTTTTATCCACTACGTAACATATACAATAAGTGCGACATGACACATTTAGTATTTAAAAACTATCAGGGAACCTCAAAACTAGAGCATTTCTTTTCGAAAAGTGTTAAATCTATATGTATATTATGTATTCAAAAAATGCATTAGATCATATTTTAGAAAAATAAAATATATCGATGGCGCGACGGCAAAACCTCATATCTGACAAAACATTAAATTTTCGTATTTTAGTGTCATTTTGTAGAATTTTTTGAAGGTGTGAGGATGCAAAACGTTGCAGTTGTAAAAAATTTCTGTAACGAATATAAAGTAAAACAAAAACCTATTTCAAAGACAGTCAAATTTCCGATTTCATTTAATTAATAAAAATAATATTTAATATCAAGTTGCTTTTTTCAAATGATAATACTTAAATTCTATTCTAACTTTTGTGACTGTTATATACTAAGCAAAATTGATATCCATATAAATTGTTTATTGGCAATTAAATGCAATAAGCAACTTGGCAACCTCTGTTTTGTATGTGTCCTTTTTAATATATTTGCATATTCCTTAATGATGTGCTATTATTTTAAGGTGTGATTCTACATAAAAAAATAATGTTTATTTGCTATATCTATGTTCCAAAAATGGCCCGTTAGGAAAACAAATAAAGAGTTTTAATGTTTTAGTAAAAAATTCGATATTAATTGATATTTTCGAAAGCACTTGAGATATTTCTACGGATTTCACAATTAGTAAAGGGACATTTCTGTAATAAAAAAAACAATTTTCAATTCTTACAAAGGATTGCGTACGGGTACTGACTTCAATATTTTTAAAGCCAAAAATGATGCGCTCCTTGTTTTTCTCAAAATGAAAATAATATATGAAAGAAATAAAGCTCTTGAATAAAAAAGTAAGAACGCTTTTATTACCCGAAAAAGTGAATGAAATCTTGATTGAAGAATATTGTTGAAATAAATCTACTTAGGCTGGAATCTGTCACCTGCGTTACACAAGATAGTTTCGAAACAAAGAATTTGTTGTTGTTGAAGTCCGTTTCCTCTGTTTTATATTTTTAATGTTTTATAATAATATTTTTATTTTTATAATCTTTTAAAAAATGGTGAATTATTTAAAAAACAATAAATTTGCGGAAGTGGTACATCGCGTGCATAGACACAAACCGCCATGGCTTCGAACAATTCAGTTTAACTTTTTAATTAACAGTATGTTTTATTGTTAGTATGTAACTTTTTTTTTCAATATGAACTGTTATTTTCTTTCAATAAATATGAAAAAGTTGGTTATAAAAAATACTCATTTTTTATTCTATAAAAAAAATTCTTTTAATGTTTTAATAAAAAATGGAAATTAATTTGTATTTTCGAAACAGCTTGAGATGTTACAATGATATTTAGTGTGTATTCACAATTAGAGAATAAAACGTAAAGTGAAACTAAACAAAATTTCTTGGAATTTCCATAAAATTAATAGGTATTTCTTAAGGGTCTTTGTTAAAAACACTCCCTTTAAAAGAATAATTCAGATAATTATTTAAAGAAAATTAAATTCACCATCAGAATTTCGTTTTATTCTATTTAAGGTAGGTAATCGAAGAAATTACACTACTTGTTGAAAATAATTATTTGTATTTACACTATTAGGAATATAGAAAATACGAAGACACAAAAATCGAATAGTGCATTTGTCGTTTTATTCCATTTAAAATATATATAATTAATATATATTAATGAATTCGACATGTTAAAATAATGAGGCCCCATTAGTTTTCACCTATGGGGTGCCCTGCGGACCTCATTTTCATTAAATTCACTGGTAAATTAATTGTTTACATTTAAATCGGCTATGTTCCGTTCAGAATTAAGTATTCTAGTGATTCTGAGGCACAGACAGAAATTTTTATGCAACCATAAAAGTATCGTTTTTTCCTCGAAAAATTGAAAATGAAAATCTACATCTTACCAAATAGCATTTATTTTTCGCGACATTTATAACAATAGACAAAGATCTTTTCTATTCTACATTGTTGGCAGTAAACTATAGCCACCTGAATATTTAAATTCGACTAGTTGTTACAGTTTTTAAAACAGTCGTAGCTAAATTCCTAAAAAAAAACATATTTCTCTTACAATTAGGTACGATTATCTTAAAACAAATTTAATCACAGCCACTTCTTAGAACTTTTGGATGCGCAATTTTTTGAATACGACATATTGATAATAGTTTTCGAGGAACATTCTAAAAAAGAAACGAAACCATTTTCAAAACATAAACTATAAAAATTTTTTGGTTAAAAATCATTATTAAATTTGTTTTTCTACTAGAAGCTCTCAGAAATAATTTAAACCATATAAAAATAGTGTTTTTTGACTTTTAAGAAATTAAACGTCTATCAAGCACTTTAACACGCACTTTAACATGATTTAAGCACGTAACGGACTGCGAACGATACTATGCTCTACGGGTGACCACCTCACACGACACGGAATTTCCTAGAAAGGCCAACAGATTTTTTAACTGTTTTAATTTTAAGATGTACCTATATAAACCAAATGAAGCTACGTTTTAAAATTATTTTCTAACTATACAAGTGTCCCAAACAGATATAATTGATCAAAATTGTATTTTTTTAATGAAACTTCCTGTATATTATGTCATTTTTTAACACGTTGACGGACACCTTTGAAAAGGTGTCACTGTGCGCATTTTGTCAACGACGTTTATAGACGTCGGTGTCCGTCAACGTGTTAATTCTACGACTAAAATAAAAGTAAATTTGAATAAGGTTTATGGTATCTATTTCTTGCGATGTTTGAAACACATCATTTTATATAAAAATATTCAACATGAAATCTTTTATTCCGCATTGAAGTTATTGAAGCAAAAGAAACAGGAGGGGCTAATAAGGCACTAAATTTTGTTCTTCAATGGAAAAAAAGTAATTAAAATATACAGAGTATTCTAAAAGTAGAATCAAATTCTTATAACGTATAACCAATAAAACTTGTTTGATTTAAATGAAATAAAAAATTTATTGTCTATCGGAAATCATTAGGGTTCCCTATACCCAACTCGACTTGTTTTCTTGAAAAACGTGAAAGTAACTTTAATTTTAAAAGACACTACAGCTCAATGCCGTAAATATTAGTTAAACTAACCTTTATTTTAATAGTAGAAGTAAAGATTAACATAATACAAAGAATCTGATTTTAAAAAAATCAAGTTTCATCAACTATATGTGTTTGAGTCATTCTGCATACTTCGTAAATAATTTTAAAATGTAGCTCCGATTCGTCGGTATACATATATCTCATAATTGAGACAGTTAAAAAAATTGTTGGCCTAGCTAGGAAATTCCGTGTCGTATGAGGTAGTCAACCTTTTATAAGTGACAATGAGCTACAGCGAGGCCACGTTACATGCTGTTACTGAAGTCCATAGTTGACATTTGAAAACATTAGTGGATAAAAGTGTCATATCACACCTTCGATTTTTTGGTTAAATTGACATTAAAGTTTTTATATAACATATACAGTATATGCGACATGACACATTTAGCATCTAAAAGCGCTCAAGAGACAGCGTAACTAGAGGATTTCTTTTAACTGATGTTTAAATTTATGTTACATGGGGTATTTAATAAATGCATTAGATCATTTTTTAGGAAACTGTGACATGACACTTTTATCCACTTATATCTTCATTTGTTCTCTTTGAGACAAAACATTTTTTGTTTCCTTAAAATGTCTACTTCATTATTTTTTATTATTTATGATTCATGTCAAAAATGTAAACAATAAAAATGACAACAATAAAACAATTTATATGCTGTATAAAATCAAAATTGATACTGGGCGACGTAGCGTGACATAAGAACCGCTCACGGAACAATACCAACGTTGCCGTACGATGAAACGATCCGTTGTATCATGAAATGCAGCGCAAGTGAGAACGCATTGATTTAAAACTATGAAATATTTATCTATAGGCAATTTGTAGCGTTTCACCAAGCTGAGTTGACCAAACGGGAGAATCGACCTTTAATGACTGCTTCTTTCAAAATAATGAACCGGAACACGGAAAAAAGTTTTTTTTAAAAACACGTTACGTACCTACATATGTATGTATTTAGGAAAATTGATTTTTTTAATTTAATATAGTATTGATTTTGAAGAAAAAACGTCATAACAATTTTACTTATTTAATATTTTAGAGAAATTATTAATACTTTTCGAACTTACTATAGTGATCATTAGACTCACGCATTACTTGACGTCTTTTTAGTACTCAGTACATTGATAATAAGATCAAAATTCCAGTTTATCTTTCACACAATAGTAAATTAGCAGACACCCAATTCCTTTCGTATTTACAGCATAGAACCAAAAAATTTGGCCTATCATAAGCAGAGATACGATTTGTGATGTATGAGGTTGATTTAATAAGGAGTGACGAATGACATATATGACATTGGAATGGATAGAGATAAGTAGTAACTACGTAGTACGAACAATAAATAATGAGAATTTTTAATTTTCTCAGAAAGTATTTGTTCGATCTTCAATGTTTATCTCATCCCTTTAAAAGTAGTCGCTGTGTAATATTTTACCTTTACACCTTTGTCAACGTTGCTTCCAAACTGAGAAACATTGATGAAGCGCTACTTTATGTATCTTCTTGAGCTGGGTTTGAGAATTTGTCTTTACTTTATCTATTGACATACGTTGTCCTTTGAGTGTCCGTTTCAATTTAAAAAATGAACAATAAGGGGCGAAGTATGGAGAATAAGGTTATGGTAACAAAACAATATTATGTTTGTTAAGAACTGTTGAATGAGAGCAATATGTTGCGGTGCATTACCATGCTAGAAAATTCATGAGTTGTGTATCCAAAAGGGGGGTTATTCTGTTTGGATCTAGTCATGACTTGCTCCACTTAATTCCATAATTTAAAATGATTGATCTAACATTTCACCATATAACAAATCGCCCGATTTAATGAAATACGTCTTACACGCAAAACATTAACAAAATGTCATAATTGACTGAAAATAGGCATGTTCGTTATTTAAAGTACTTCCAACTTTCATAAAAGAAATTAACAATATAAAGATAGTTTAGATAGGATATATTAAGATAAATTTCAAAATTCTCATTATTTGTTGATCATGATTTTCTAAGCAAATCATTGTCAATATGAGCAAAATCATAACACTTCTAAAACACCTTTTAACTACATCAAGCTACCGAACACCCTGTATGTGAAAATGGTATAAAGTATAATAGAATTAACAGTTGGCAGGGCTAGTATTACATTTGTAAGTATGTTATTATTCATAAAGATATCATCTTTGATAATATATTATCTAATATTCGTATTTATAAATACAAATATGCTAATTTCTGCTTTATCGCGACTTCGCAACACTGGCCCACGAAATAATACGATATTGCTTGCTTAACACATTCGCGGACAAAGCGGCATATACCGTTCTGTGTCGTTTCAAATTCAGGGACAAAGCAGCACTTGCTGCTCCATTTTGTTTTATTTAAAAACAATTTTCTAAAGTATAACAAATCTCTTACTATTTTTCAATTGTAAATAATTCAAGTTATAACTTAAAATCGGTAACGCGATTTTAAAAATTCACAATTTTTCTTCATGTCCACGTTCGCATGTGTTAATAGAATATGCCAGACCTAAAGCTGTAGTAAGTAAAGAAATTGATGAAATATCAGCAACAGACGAAGAAATTCAGATGTGTGGCCAGGCGAAATAAGATTTAATTAAAGATGAATGGCAAGACACTGTAAAAAATAAAGGTTATTTTTATTCGAAATTTGTTTTTTCAAAAACATTCTCTATCGAAAAAATAAAATTGACATTTCGATAAAATTGAAACAACACATATTACAATGAGTACACGAGAGAAGGAATATTCAGGATAAGACCTACATTTTCAAGAAATATAAGGTAGCCCAAAAGCAATCAAGAAGCAGAAAGGTTACTAAAAGCTCCTCATGGATATACATACAATAGTATCAGCATCAAATTGATCATCTTCAGTGAAATGCAGAGCTTTCCTTTTGACTCTATGGATAGATATAGAGGTAAATATTATGAGTTCACTTCCTATAAAGCGTTTATTACTTTTTGGAATTATGAAGCATTATAACCGATATAAAAAATTGAAATTTATTTTTATATCATTAAATTTAATACTATCCAAGTACTTTGAGAAGTATTTTTTAGGTTAGAGTACCCAAAGTCACCAACACCGCGAGTTCGAATCGGATGAGTGAAACAAGTACCATACAGAATTGTCAACTTAATCGGAAGAATGATCATGGTGCTAGTTACATTCATCTTTTGAAGTTGAAGCGACAACTAAAACTGGGTTCTTTTATCCGACCCAATTGCAGCAATTATCGCTTTTATAATACTAAATTGCAGTTTTAGCCTAAATATGGATTACAAATGTATATTTTAAATGGTTTTAATACGTTTGCTACTTTTTGTAGGCTTCAACTTCAAAAAGTGAAGCACGGAAAAACAGCTTTAATGAGACATTAGACACATGAAATTTGTAACAATGTGTTTTTTTTAGAGTGCAATTCGCTTTACCGACGTTGCACCTTGAATATTGTATTAACCCTCTGGTTTGAAAAACTATAAATTGACTGTTTTACATAGATATAAGTACAGATAACACGGCACTCCTATAACATGGCATTCTGGTAACACGATTTCCAAATATAATACTAATTTTTCCGTCACTCTGTTCTAATTAAATAAATATTTGGGTTTTCTTTAAAAAATCAGAAATGAAGAAGGAAATTATAAATTTCAGGGGTCTTCTTTCAACCTAATATCAGGAAGCGAGTTAGACCAATGATGGTTTTAGACGACATTGATTATATGTACCAATTCATTCTTTATGTTTTTGTTATTGCTTGAATGTCTCTGATTTAGTTTTAGATATGGACATATCACAAAGTTTGAATTTTTTATTTAATTCTATTTTTGATAGAATATATCCGACTTCAATATATTCAAGATCGATTTAACATGGAACTCATCTTGATTTTCATAACACCTGCGTTTTACTTAATACATGTCTTAACTTTAACAATAAGTCACGTTTAACAGTATTTCGAAATAACACGGAACGAATTAACCGTGTTATAGGAGGAGTGACTGAACATTAGTTGGCGTTTTCATTCAACGATAATACAAAAAAACGCAAAAAAGCCAAAAAGGAAAATTAACATAAATTGGACTTATAAACAATAGGTATGCCGTCCGGTTTTTAAAACATGCAATTTTTTCAACACCTATCAATATTCACTTCAATTGTTGTGCAGTATATTGATAAATGTTCATAAATATAGTTATGAAAAGTGATGCTACTCACCAGTTAGGATTCCAAACCTTATAGCCATTTCAATCTGAAAAGAAAAGTATACAATTATGTTGAGAAAAAATAAAAAAATTATAATTTAGGTTGTTTATCCGCTATTAATCAATTGTCAACAGTGACAACTTCATATGAAAGACAACTGACACTCAAACGTACCAATATTTGCTATTAAAGATATCTTATTGGAAATCAATAAACTTTTCTATCGTAAACATAACCTAAAAAGAGTAGTGCAAAAAGATGTTACATATGAACTTAACATATTAGTTCTAAAGAAGAAATCTAATGAATGAAGTGTATTTTACCAAAACAAATAATATAAATCAACTTGACGATATGCTGGAAAATACTACTGACATTACAAACTAAAGTAATTCGTGAATCCGGTCGTCTGTGTGCTAGATATATTTTCTCTTTTGTTATCGAGAATTCGACCTTCGTGTTAAAGATACCGAATCACATGTGACGTATATATTTTGTTTTCATGTACAGAGTGTTAGTTTAAGGAGATCTGAAAAATGATAGGGTACGTATACGTAGTTGATTAAATTGAGATAAAGTTTGGGGTTGCCAGATCTATTTTTAATATGAGAGTCATATATTTTAACTGGGTCTCCTATCTCATATTAACATGTGTAATATGAGCCTATTTCTGATATATTTTCACCTTCAACAAAATCTCAACCTTTTTCCACACAGTGGCGGATCCTTTTATTTTAGGATTCATGTAATGGGAGTGATAATGACCCTTAGGTTTTATTTTTTCGGAATAACCTTAACAACTGGGGTTTTCTTGTTATAAACAAAATGACCATAAAATAATCTTAATTTAATTCTTCCCCTGTAATTGAAATAAACTGTTCCGTTTTATTTTTTATGATGTTGTCAAAGTCGATCAATCAACAAAACAATCTTTTAAACAACATGAGAACTAAATAATACTAATCAACTAACGAGCTGATGACATTAATAAGAGATATTTCAACAACCATAAACACCAACTAAAATAATCCCATGCTCCAATGACTGAAAGAACCAAGTGAACTCTTGTCTTTTCCCTTTTCTTTTTCTTTAGCAATTTTGTGACAATATTTTTATATGAGGCTTTGAGAACAGAAAGGGCGAACTCAACAAACTACGAATTCGAGAAAAATCTGTTTTTAATATTACGCATAAAGGCGAATTCAACAAAACAGGAAAACAACAAATATTTTTTCCAAATAAATAGAAATTATTATTATTAAATTATTATTCGTAGTCCAAAATGTCTTCGTCTTTGCTGTCCATTGCAACTTGTTCTTGATTTTGGGTCTTGTGAGGCTGGCTGTCCAAGAGGTTACCAAAAAATCTGCTCCACGGTGATGGTATAAACGGTAAAAGATCGCGAGTATTTTTTAATTTTGGAGGAGCAATAAGGATAACCGTCGACTGTACCATCTTCTGCGTTCGCCATAATACACAATAAATAAATATTCTAAAAAGTTATTTACTGACACTCACATTTACTGTCAGGAGTGTTGAGTTCGTCGTTTGTACTCGCAGCCATTTTGCTTAAAAGAGAGCCTCGGTTTTGCCTTATATTCGATTTTCTAATGGAAAGAAAGATAAATGGAACATAAATATCACATAGAACGATTCGCCATCTTTCAAAGTAATGGAAAGTGGAAGAAAAAAATGTTTGGTCCGATGTTGAGTTCGCCCTTTCTATTCTCAACGCCTCATATGTTCTCATATATTTTTTCTTTTATTAGCTTATTTTTCTACTTAATATATGTGACAACTCTAATTAACTCTAATATATTTATATATTTTAGATGGCAGGAACATTAGATAAAAACTGTATCACGTTTTTCTCAAAACATTCGATATGAAGCATAACTACCTAAGTATTGACATATTATACAGGTGACCCACCGAAAACTTCCCACTCAATATTTCTCAGCTTAGGCGAAAAAATTGAAAAAACACTCAAATCCCTGATTTTATTTTGGATGGCAATATATGTTTTTTTTTGTATTTCCAATCTCGTACCTTTACCCCTTAACCGGAGGTGAGTTTTAGTCCTGAAATCCTAAACGGTATGAGGTCTCGAGTAATATCTCGTTTTAAAGGGCGTTAAATTCTCCTTTTAAGGACACGTCGTTTTTTAAATTGGAATGAATTGTTTACAGGGAATAACGTCAAAGAAGAAAACATCAAAACTTATCAACTTTCAGTAAATTAACATCTACAATAGAGGTGTTAGTTTATTAACACGTTCTCTGCGTATCTGAAATTTGGTACTTTCCCTTGGAGCGGATCCCATTTTCAGCAATTATTCCTTATTTAATCAAGCGGGAATAATAGTATATATCCAGAATGTTTATTTTTTCTGTTTTCATCTGTCTTATTAGACATGTCGCCAATAGGCAATATCAGCATTACTGGTTGAATTTGCTCCTGCAATGCGAATGTCGCCTATTGACGACATACGCAGCGAACGTGTTAAACATTTAAAATTTCCTCAATCGATTTTTATACTGCAATAAAGGTATTGACCAACATTTTGTTGCATTGTCGATATAATTTGATTGCCTTTGTTATTGAATCTTCGGGCTGTGTTGCATAGTGTCTTGTCTTTAGATGTTCCCATAGAAAAAAATTCAGCGGTAACAAATCCGATGAACATGCAAGTAAATCTATGTGGCCTCCTCTTTCAATCCATTGTTTTGGAAAAATGTCACCTAAGAGGGCAGATGCGTAATGTCGAACAGCACCATCTTCTTAGAAAATTCATGGTAACGTTAATCTTCCACGATTACGTTTGTCCAAGCGAAATTAATAGTGGTTTCCAAACATCGAAATACATTTCGCCATTCCAATTTTCAGATAAAAAGAATGGTCCAACAATGTGATCTCCGAAAATTTTTGGTTAAACATTTAACTTTTCTAAATGCTGAGTATCGAATGCTGCTGAATATTTGTGTATTACTGTCTGACCAATATTGACACTTATGTCGATTGGTTTTTCCATTACGAAAGAACATTCGTTGGAAAAGCAGACAGTAAAACGGAAACTCTAGAAATTATTGATTTTCCTACTCAAAATATCATAAAATTGCAAACAGTAATCATTATCGTTTTCATTCAACTCCTAAACTAGGTAGATTTTGTAGAGATGATATTTATATTTTTTAAGTACTCTTTGGATGGTAGAAATATTAGATTCTTTCTTCTACTGATAGAAGGATCTATTACAATATAATTTAAAACTGCCACTTCCGTTGCCTTATTTCTGATAGGGTTTTCGATATTTCTTTTTCTACTTTGAATTGACCCCGTTTTATTAAGCTTCGCTATTACATCGAAAACATAATTGTGAAAGAAATGTTTATCTCGTTATCTTTCATTGATCAATCGAGTAGCAGCTCTACCACTAAATGAGGCGCCTCTTTCAATTTTTTCTACAATAATAAAAACTATTTTTAACAATTAAGAAGAAACAATTTGTTTAAAAAAGCGAATACTAGAATAAATTGAATTTTATTGCAGTATTCGTTTTTAATAAACAGAACATTTATTGAAAGCGAACGTCTAATAAACGGAATTTTGTTTATCTTTAGGTCAATTTTTTTTCCAATTATTTGTGGATTGTTGGTAAGTAAAAATGACGCTATTCCTTATAAATAACTTATCCAAATTTAAAAAACTAGGCATCGTTAAATAGAGAATTTAACGTCCTTTATAATGACATATCACTAGGTATCCCATTCCATTTAAGATTTCAGAGTTGAAAGTCATTCCCGACTGGAGATTGGAAGTACTGTATTGGAAAGAACAAAAAAATGTGCCCCTTCCAAATTAGAATTGAGAGGTTCGAACGTTTTTTAATTTTTTCACCTCAGTTGAAAAATATTAAGTGGTAAGTTTTAGGTGAGTCACCCTGTATGTATGTATATGTCCTTATAGAAAGGCAAGCCGTAATATTAATGTAATATCCATAAATTCAGTTAAAAATTCTCAACTTTCCGAAACATTGCTTTGCTACATACAGGGTGGCCATTTGAAAACGAAGCAGAGGTATTTTAGGTATTCATAATCGTATNCTTTTTCCAAATAATTTTTTAGCTAAATCTTAATGTTTTGACCCAAAGAATGTCGTGGTACTATTTTTGACATTCATTTTCGGGACACCATGTATAGTCAACGAAGACACACATAGATGTATTTATTATATGCGATGCTAACACTAAAGGATAATCCTACACTAAAAAAAAATCTACAAAATCTGACTAGTGGCTTGCGAGAAAATGAATTTTTAATTTTAATTATTTTTATGATCGTGCGTTACTTTTGCCGTTCAGTGTATATCTGTTAATAGTTATCATTGGTTACTGATACAGCAATAATAATTTTTTGCCCGAAACACTGAAGCGAATGAAGATCGTTCTAATAGCACCAGACTTTAAGAGCTCGGATTCTTGGTGAAACCGGCTAGGTTGGTTGGGAAGAGTCTCGCGAAAAACTTCTGACAGTCAACTGTCGTCTTCAGTCATTGTCAGACAAGTTCCATTCATCTCGATATCCAAATGGATCTATCAGCAAGAACTTATTTGACTGGCCTTACACGTGTTTGATATTTATAAGTCAACGAAATATTTTAATTATAAATAAGTAGAAAAAAGACATTAGCTTATAATCAGTATTGATGTAACTGACCATAATCACCTCTATCGTAACTTTAGTTACCAATCTGTAATCCGTCTACGCCTTAGTAGGACACCCTGTATATGTTGCTAATCTTTTAGGAAAATTCAGACGAATATCATATATCTAGACTAGAGGTAATAATAATAGTGCGATAAGTGGTACAAAAAGAAATTTGAAAAATTTCATAAAAATTATAAATTATTCGGCTTCGTATACGCCTGTGTTTGATGATACTAAAAAATAAAACAATAGGCACATGGATTTAAAAAAGTTCGCAACCTCTGACTTAGGTCCTTTGTATGTTTTCTGATCATTTTTAAGTGATTTGAATTTTTGTATTTTTACAAAAATGTGGACATCTTGAACGATAAAAAACCACAAGATGAAAGTGTTTTTAGCATAGAACTATGTTTATATCTAATGTCTCTTGTCAATAATAATATTTTTCCTTTCCGTTTAAATATTGTAAAAGCAATAGTAATTGAAAACATAAATGGTATAAAGGTGATATGTCCCATTTCCAATTTTTTGAGTAAATTGACAATAAATTTTTTAAGCTGAAACTTTTATTTTCCCATTTAAATGGTTATGTCATTGATAGAAAGATATAAATGATGCATTGTTTATAATGCGTTGCAATATTAAATAAGAACATTCATTTCTTAAAAAAATGTACACATAACACCTTTATCCACTAACCTTTAGTTCGAAATGCCATGTTTCATTATGAATAAAGGAGTAATGTAACGCTCAAATGCCATAAGTATATTTTTATGAAACAAGAAAAAAATAAAATGACAACATGAAAAATATTCTTGAATCCAGTTTTAATTCATAGTCCAAATGAGAAAAAGAGAGGGAAAGAAAATATGAGATAGTCAAACTAAATAAGTACATAAATGTGACATTAAGTGAACTGACATGTTTTTTTCTACTTGAGATTAAGATTGGCCTCTTGCAAAATAGCTTTATAGAACCATCTATAATCCTCATCCACAAATTTCAGTTGTTCTCTCAAGTTAGATATTTTTTCAACGGTTAGACTGCAACATTTAGATAAGACGCAAAAAACCACCTCTTTAATTTGAATTTCGTTTGTACTTTTCTTATGTATATAATATTTGCCTGCAGAAATGGGATATGAGAATCTAAGCTTGTATGGATAATATCCAAAAGTGTCTACTGTTTTACATTTTACTTAAATTGACTTTCACATTAATTTTTTTGTATAAGTGAAGATTTCTTGAAAGCTCTTCGCGATTAGAAAAGAAATGTTCCACATTCAAATATAAATTATGCCTAGTATTTGCAAATTTCATTATCTCTCGGTATCGGTCGAGTGGAAATATTTTGGTGCTTTCCATGTGCTTTTTCAATGCGACCAAGATTTCGATCAGAATTGAGATAACTATGATCAACCTCGGGTATCTCATGATCAATAACTTTCAAAAACTTGTTTGATATTAAATATTGATACAGAAAAAGGATATTGAAGTTTTTCTTTTAGCATTCGCATGAGTTTGACTATATTATTATATTCTCTATGTCAACCTACTCTTCTTTAAGAAACTTGTAAAATCAATGGCAATCAATTTCCTTGCTGCTTTTTTTGGCAATATTTCCTCTCCAGTTGAAAAGTATAACATGCGGTCTGAGTGAGTTACATAATGAAGACCAATATTGTATAGCCACATACATATATCTTAAATTGAAGGCTTTAAAAGTTAAAAGCCATCGTTATATGTATAATACTTTGACTTGTCAATTTTTGGTATTTGCCTATCTCCCTTTTGGACGTTAAAGGCATATTCCTAATTTTTTTCTATGTTCATCGGAATTATCTCCAGCATCACAAATGCTCCAGGTGTTGCTTTTTGCATGATGAAAGATAAATTGAATTTAGTTTCAAAAATGTGCCTATAAAAGAAGACTTTGACCATGTATTTATCTTTAAAATTTTTTATTCCGCAATCCTTCAAATACAGCTAATGAAGTTTGTTGACTTTAAATAGAGGAGAAAGATACATCTTGTTTTGATTTTTATTCTCGGAAGAATGGGACCGTTCTGCTGGAATCATTTAAATGTAGTCCATTATACATTTGACAATATCTTCACAAATCCTATGAGACGATTGTCATGGTGATCTCACTGAATGGGCGAAGAAGCAGACTCTCCATATTGAAATATATTTTAAGTCATTTCAATATTTTCTTTCCTATTTGATAAATATAAGACATTTCTATAAACAGGTATAATTTGCATAAGTAATTTTATATTTAAATGAATAATTTTTGGACTATTTTTTTTCTGATCTATGACGATTAATTAGTTGAATTTTGACTATACACTGTAAAAATTCTTAAAAATTGCTATCTGTTTGTAATCTAGACTTATAGTATAAGCATTTCATGAAACAATTTTCCTTACAAAGTATGCCTTTCTTTATTACCTTTCTTTTCACAATCCTTCCAGTCTATGATAAATATTCTTCCATCTTTTGTTTTAGCAGTGCTACCTTGTTCTCACTTCTCAGGATTTACGTTTTCTTTTTTAGACAATTTTAGGCTAAAACTCAAATATCTTTTTTTTTAACATATCATGCTAGTTCTGAACTTTCGGCAGTAACCTAAGCAAAAGGACCTACTGCTTTCTTGTTTACAGTTATCATATCTTTGTTTCTTACAATAACATCAATACTTCCCGTTTGTTCTTCAATTTCTAGATCTTTGTTCTCAATATTTTCCAGTAAAAAATAATCTTTAGAATCTTCATTGCTATTAGAGAAATGGAGGGAACATATTCATTATGTAATAATGAATTTATTATTTAATAATTAGTAACTCAAATATAAGATGAAATACTATATGACAATAACATGACATGACATCCTACCACTAACCTTCGTGTTGATAAAGGTAACAAAATTGTAATATAATACTTTTATCCACTACGTAACATATACAATAAGTGCGACATGACACATTTAGTATTTAAAAACTATCAGGGAACCTCAAAACTAGAGCATTTCTTTTCGAAAAGTGTTAAATCTATATGTATATTATGTATTCAAAAAATGCATTAGATCATATTTTAGAAAAATAAAATATATCGATGGCGCGACGGCAAAACCTCATATCTGACAAAACATTAAATTTTCGTATTTTAGTGTCATTTTGTAGAATTTTTTGAAGGTGTGAGGATGCAAAACGTTGCAGTTGTAAAAAATTTCTGTAACGAATATAAAGTAAAACAAAAACCTATTTCAAAGACAGTCAAATTTCCGATTTCATTTAATTAATAAAAATAATATTTAATATCAAGTTGCTTTTTTCAAATGATAATACTTAAATTCTATTCTAACTTTTGTGACTGTTATATACTAAGCAAAATTGATATCCATATAAATTGTTTATTGGCAATTAAATGCAATAAGCAACTTGGCAACCTCTGTTTTGTATGTGTCCTTTTTAATATATTTGCATATTCCTTAATGATGTGCTATTATTTTAAGGTGTGATTCTACATAAAAAAATAATGTTTATTTGCTATATCTATGTTCCAAAAATGGCCCGTTAGGAAAACAAATAAAGAGTTTTAATGTTTTAGTAAAAAATTCGATATTAATTGATATTTTCGAAAGCACTTGAGATATTTCTACGGATTTCACAATTAGTAAAGGGACATTTCTGTAATAAAAAAAACAATTTTCAATTCTTACAAAGGATTGCGTACGGGTACTGACTTCAATATTTTTAAAGCCAAAAATGATGCGCTCCTTGTTTTTCTCAAAATGAAAATAATATATGAAAGAAATAAAGCTCTTGAATAAAAAAGTAAGAACGCTTTTATTACCCGAAAAAGTGAATGAAATCTTGATTGAAGAATATTGTTGAAATAAATCTACTTAGGCTGGAATCTGTCACCTGCGTTACACAAGATAGTTTCGAAACAAAGAATTTGTTGTTGTTGAAGTCCGTTTCCTCTGTTTTATATTTTTAATGTTTTATAATAATATTTTTATTTTTATAATCTTTTAAAAAATGGTGAATTATTTAAAAAACAATAAATTTGCGGAAGTGGTACATCGCGTGCATAGACACAAACCGCCATGGCTTCGAACAATTCAGTTTAACTTTTTAATTAACAGTATGTTTTATTGTTAGTATGTAACTTTTTTTTTCAATATGAACTGTTATTTTCTTTCAATAAATATGAAAAAGTTGGTTATAAAAAATACTCATTTTTTATTCTATAAAAAAAATTCTTTTAATGTTTTAATAAAAAATGGAAATTAATTTGTATTTTCGAAACAGCTTGAGATGTTACAATGATATTTAGTGTGTATTCACAATTAGAGAATAAAACGTAAAGTGAAACTAAACAAAATTTCTTGGAATTTCCATAAAATTAATAGGTATTTCTTAAGGGTCTTTGTTAAAAACACTCCCTTTAAAAGAATAATTCAGATAATTATTTAAAGAAAATTAAATTCACCATCAGAATTTCGTTTTATTCTATTTAAGGTAGGTAATCGAAGAAATTACACTACTTGTTGAAAATAATTATTTGTATTTACACTATTAGGAATATAGAAAATACGAAGACACAAAAATCGAATAGTGCATTTGTCGTTTTATTCCATTTAAAATATATATAATTAATATATATTAATGAATTCGACATGTTAAAATAATGAGGCCCCATTAGTTTTCACCTATGGGGTGCCCTGCGGACCTCATTTTCATTAAATTCACTGGTAAATTAATTGTTTACATTTAAATCGGCTATGTTCCGTTCAGAATTAAGTATTCTAGTGATTCTGAGGCACAGACAGAAATTTTTATGCAACCATAAAAGTATCGTTTTTTCCTCGAAAAATTGAAAATGAAAATCTACATCTTACCAAATAGCATTTATTTTTCGCGACATTTATAACAATAGACAAAGATCTTTTCTATTCTACATTGTTGGCAGTAAACTATAGCCACCTGAATATTTAAATTCGACTAGTTGTTACAGTTTTTAAAACAGTCGTAGCTAAATTCCTAAAAAAAAAACATATTTCTCTTACAATTAGGTACGATTATCTTAAAACAAATTTAATCACAGCCACTTCTTAGAACTTTTGGATGCGCAATTTTTTGAATACGACATATTGATAATAGTTTTCGAGGAACATTCTAAAAAAGAAACGAAACCATTTTCAAAACATAAACTATAAAAATTTTTTGGTTAAAAATCATTATTAAATTTGTTTTTCTACTAGAAGCTCTCAGAAATAATTTAAACCATATAAAAATAGTGTTTTTTGACTTTTAAGAAATTAAACGTCTATCAAGCACTTTAACACGCACTTTAACATGATTTAAGCACGTAACGGACTGCGAACGATACTATGCTCTACGGGTGACCACCTCACACGACACGGAATTTCCTAGAAAGGCCAACAGATTTTTTAACTGTTTTAATTTTAAGATGTACCTATATAAACCNAATCTATGTGGCCTCCTCTTTCAATCCATTGTTTTGGAAAAATGTCACCTAAGAGGGCAGATGCGTAATGTCGAACAGCACCATCTTCTTAGAAAATTCATGGTAACGTTAATCTTCCACGATTACGTTTGTCCAAGCGAAATTAATAGTGGTTTCCAAACATCGAAATACATTTCGCCATTCCAATTTTCAGATAAAAAGAATGGTCCAACAATGTGATCTCCGAAAATTTTTGGTTAAACATTTAACTTTTCTAAATGCTGAGTATCGAATGCTGCTGAATATTTGTGTATTACTGTCTGACCAATATTGACACTTATGTCGATTGGTTTTTCCATTACGAAAGAACATTCGTTGGAAAAGCAGACAGTAAAACGGAAACTCTAGAAATTATTGATTTTCCTACTCAAAATATCATAAAATTGCAAACAGTAATCATTATCGTTTTCATTCAACTCCTAAACTAGGTAGATTTTGTAGAGATGATATTTATATTTTTTAAGTACTCTTTGGATGGTAGAAATATTAGATTCTTTCTTCTACTGATAGAAGGATCTATTACAATATAATTTAAAACTGCCACTTCCGTTGCCTTATTTCTGATAGGGTTTTCGATATTTCTTTTTCTACTTTGAATTGACCCCGTTTTATTAAGCTTCGCTATTACATCGAAAACATAATTGTGAAAGAAATGTTTATCTCGTTATCTTTCATTGATCAATCGAGTAGCAGCTCTACCACTAAATGAGGCGCCTCTTTCAATTTTTTCTACAATAATAAAAACTATTTTTAACAATTAAGAAGAAACAATTTGTTTAAAAAAGCGAATACTAGAATAAATTGAATTTTATTGCAGTATTCGTTTTTAATAAACAGAACATTTATTGAAAGCGAACGTCTAATAAACGGAATTTTGTTTATCTTTAGGTCAATTTTTTTTCCAATTATTTGTGGATTGTTGGTAAGTAAAAATGACGCTATTCCTTATAAATAACTTATCCAAATTTAAAAAACTAGGCATCGTTAAATAGAGAATTTAACGTCCTTTATAATGACATATCACTAGGTATCCCATTCCATTTAAGATTTCAGAGTTGAAAGTCATTCCCGACTGGAGATTGGAAGTACTGTATTGGAAAGAACAAAAAAATGTGCCCCTTCCAAATTAGAATTGAGAGGTTCGAACGTTTTTTAATTTTTTCACCTCAGTTGAAAAATATTAAGTGGTAAGTTTTAGGTGAGTCACCCTGTATGTATGTATATGTCCTTATAGAAAGGCAAGCCGTAATATTAATGTAATATCCATAAATTCAGTTAAAAATTCTCAACTTTCCGAAACATTGCTTTGCTACATACAGGGTGGCCATTTGAAAACGAAGCAGAGGTATTTTAGGTATTCATAATCGTATTTTAAGCAAACATTCGGACTCGTTGAATTGCGTTTGAAAGGGACACTTTTATTCGCTATCTCCGATTCCGTCGCGCTAACTCACTTCCAGGGGTGAGGTCGGCCTCTAAAATTTTAAATGGAACAAGGGGAGTAAACTGGCACAATATGTGAAAACCCTGAAAATCCTAAGATTTTTACATTTAAGTCGTTATTTATATAGAAATCGAACTTTGAAATGTAAGGAAATCTCTAGAAGTGAATAGTGAATTCAAGCTTATAATCCGATATGAAATCATTTAAATTTTTTTGCTTATTGGCTTTTATGCACATAAATAACATAAAGAAATAACAGTTTCAATGAACAAAGAAAATGAATTAAAGAGGGTATTTAATACTTCTATATGTTTTTGAACAAAGGCTTGGGCTCGCAAATTTTATGTTTAAGGTCTTTATTTGATTGTGGGAATTTCACTTCTCCATTAATTGATTAACTGTTGGAAGACTCAACTTCCTCCATGTGAATAATAAAAATTTTTCTCGGACTGTGTTCAACATATTTGAAGTTCTTCATAAATTTAGGCCGAATAACATTTATTAAAGATTCGTTGACAAACATCGTCAAGAGAATTTGGCCGAATTGTGTAGATTTTGCTTTGGGAATAATTCCATATGAGGGATATAGATCTGGAGATCGAAGCGACTTCAACAGTGGCCTCAAATAAGACGTGCATCATGAACCAAAGTATCGTAATGTTGGAATATTAAACGGTTTTCAAAATACTAATAATCGTTTTAAATTGTATCGATTAAAACTATTTCAACGGCCTCTCAATAATGGCAGATTCATGTTTTCTGTCAAATTTATTCGTAAAAAAAGACGAATTAAAGTACACGTAAAATACCAGTACAAACGTTCAATTTTTCGGGGGTATTGTTTGTGGGTTTCATTAAAAATTCCTGGATTTGAGTCATACTAATAGCTGCAAGTTTGACGATTCACTCCACTATTTAGAAAAAAAGAGCATTCGTCAGGAAAACGGACGATAAATAAATAATTTGGATTATTTATTGTCCACTCATGCATAATCTCGGAAATTTGCAAACATTTGTTAAAATTGTTCTCATTAAGGTGAATTTGATGCTATATGAGTGGGATTTGTATTTGCTTATAAGCTTTTCAATATTACTACGATTAATACCCGATGTAGCAACCAACCGTCTAGTGCTTAGTGTTGGATCTTCAACAATATGTCCTAAAACCCCAACTTCAGTGTCTTCATTTATTACTGAATTTTCCATTATCCCTTTTCTGTTAACTACAGAGCCAGTGTCTCTAAATCTCTAAATTAATTTTAGGACGCAATTACAATTGAACCGTTAGTCTTGGTGCCGCAGGTTAAATATCTTTAGTTGTTAGATTAGTACATTAATATTTCCAAAAAAGAGCAATAATTGCAGATATTTTTGAAGCCATTTTACCAATTTCACAAAACAATAATACATGCACAAGAAATTTTGCAAAAAGAAATAGGAAACGAGTTCAATATTCATTATTATGATCATTATCAATAACTTAAAATTTCCAATTCTTAAAACTTAATAATTTTAGATTCATTGCATAGGGGATTTCAAGGGCTTGAAAATGATATGCCGGTTGACCCCTATTTCCATTTAAAATTTTAGAGATCGACTTCATCCTAAAAGGGAGTTGGCGCGGAGAAGTCGGAGATAACGAATACAAGTGACCCCTCAAAATCTAAATTTACTGGTTCGAATGTTTTTTTTAAAATACAACTATGACTACCCTAATATGCCTCTGTTTCGTTCTTAAATGAATACTTTCTATATATGTGAGAGAAGAGTGTACGGACCGAATGACAATTTCGTAGATATAAACAATAATTAACTTAAATTAAAGCCAAACTAAAAAAAACCATCGATAATGTTAACAATAACAATGTTAATAAACCCTTTTAATTCAAAAAGCGAATTCACATTTTCGATGAAATTTGATTTTTCACTGTAAACTGGCTTAAAAGTGGAATTTCTAGTTCTTTGTTCAATAACAAACCTGTAACTGAATGCAAAGTGTATATTCTTAATAACTAATTGGTCTAAAAATTCCATAAGAAAGAGATTTTTTCATAACTAATTCGAATCTAAATACAACCTTTTGAATTAATAAGGCAGATCTTTAATAGAATATAGACTGACTTTGAAAGTAATATTTGTTCACTAATTGCAAAAGTTTTGCCTTCATTTTGTTTTTGCCTTTATGAATGAATATCATATTCACATTAATAAAATAACCAATTCAGTTTATTACATTATCAAGAAATGTAAGACTTTCAATACCACTTGCATACACACCCTAAAATGCTATTTTCAACAAATTTAAAGGTTTTGTGGAGATTCGTAACTCATATTTTTCTATTTAGTTAATTCCACTCAGAAACCTTACTGCCAGATAGAATTAGGTCTTGATCAAAAAGCAACACGTTCTATTTCGATCTATACATAAGTATATCGTTTTGCAATATTGTTTCCTCTGATAATATTAGAACGACTTCTGGATGCTTCAGCGTTATAGTCATTACTATGGCATGTATAGTTCAGTTGGCGAGTGTATATGAAAAGGCATGTAAGTAAAAAAATGTGTTAAGTGCATGGTAAAAAAGAGATAGCTCTCCTGAACGTTTAAATAAGTTTATTTTAATTGAGCCAAGTGGTATAAGTAATTTTAAGGCATTTTGAAAATAATTAAATTAATTTTTCTCAATAACACATTTTTTTACTTATATCTCTTTTCACATACAGACGCCAGTTATAGAAGGTAGGTTTTTATCTCTAGCATACTTCTCTATTTTTCTTCGTTCTTTTTCTGATACACTTCTGTGTCAAATAATTCTAGATATAGTTATAAAATTATCATTATTTCTAATCTTTTATTTATATTTTACAAATAGAAGTTCTTTACCAATATCAATGTTGATGTCATATAATATTACGAGGGTCATTCAATAAGTAATGAGATAAATTGCTGTATTTCAAAAAACGGTTTATTTAATTAATAAAAAATGTTGGCTACTTTTCAACAGAGTCCCTAGAATATTTTGTTCATTTGTTCTATCGTTCTTCTAATTTGTGCATACCTCTTGCGTAACATTCGTTGGGTTGATCTCGAAGCCACTTTTGCACCTGATCTTTGACTTTTTGATTAAATAGAACATATTTTCCACATAGAGCTTATTTTTCTGAATTAACATGTTAATGCGAGATTCGAAGGGTGAAGTTGCAACTTCGACTGGTCATCTGATTCCTTACTCGTCAGAGACACATATATAGCCATTTTTAAACTATTATGCCCATTTGCAAACTTTCAAACGCTTCAAAAAATTATTTTCATACACTTTCAACATTTCATAACCTTTGACACTCTCTGCGACTAAAAATCTAATTACTGCACAATGCTCGAGCGAACGCGCCATAGCTAAGTGAATCATTTAAAGACGTCCTGAAAGTATTATATTGATTGAATAAACCGTTTTTGAGCTACAGCAATTTATCTGGTTACTTATTGAATGCCCTTCGTATATTACAACATAAAGTATTTGAATGGCGAATGAAACAATTCTGGTTCTGCCTTCATAAGTTGTTTTATTCTATTTACAATTTAAACATAGTTTTTTGACTGTTGTAAACCATTTCAGTTACTAGAAAAATTTTACTCAAAATCGGAATTTCATTTGTTTGAATATTTATACATACAAATGTAAGGGAATATTATGACTAACAGGTTTTCTTAAAGAGACCAATATCTGCACACCACTACCGAAATAAATAAATATGCACATAACAGTATCTCTGTAAACATATAAATCTAATTAGTCGATAAAAGGGTCTATTCTATAATAAATATGTTAATATTAACGGGCCGCTAAAAAGTTAGCCTGTTAAATCATATGATAACCATACGATTTCACGGGGGCTAGCTAAAGTAAAGTTTAGACATGGAATATGTATACATGCTAGCGACAAAATATGCCTCCATGTTACTATGTAGACTACTCGTTTATAGCATGCTCTTTATCCGTAAGCTTGAGGATACACATGCTATGAAAAAAGCATACTTTGTTGCTCATTATGGTCACAGTTTACAATCGAGTTCAGTCTGATCAGTATACTGCTTTCCACAAACGAGAAAAATATGCAACTGAATAGCATGATTCTACTAATGTACCACTGGACTTCGGTAGCTTGAAAGTAATTTGATTTTATAACTGATATAAGTATCTAATATAAGTATTATACAAAAGGATTTATGGGCCAGAAAAATAATACATACATATTTTGTAGACATTAAGATGTGCTATATGACATGAAATTGATAAATATCTGTTTTTGACAACTGACAGATAACATGAAAGTATGTTGAGAATAACTGTCAAGAAGTATTCGGACACTATCGTCACTATTATAGTACATATTAAGGCTCTATAGAGGTGAGTATTCCTATCCGCCATTTTGGTTCTATCTGTCAGTATAGTTGATAGGTCGATGGCTCTATCTGTCAGTATATTATGTCACAATATTATGGTTTTTTTTTCGCTGTGTCTAGCCTCCCGGTACCGGTAATCGAATAAATCCCGGTAAAGACTTGATGACGTCATATTAGTGATGTAATGGATATACCGGTATTCATAATAATCCCGGTACTTTATATATTTTTTTAAATTAAGAGGACGATGAACCGGTATTTCATTAAAAATAATGATACTATAATAATAATTATTATAATTATAATTAATAATTTATTAATCTTCTAATGATTTAATCTCCTAATCTCTTATTTCTCTTTGGTATGCCAATTACAGTCAATTCAGCGCCTTTTGGTCGGCCTCTCCGTTTAATAACTTTTGGCAGCGTGATATCTTGCAAAATGTTAATGTTTGCTAAA
>JABRWK010000089.1:102108-124571 GCA_013372445.1 Hypothenemus hampei | reverse complement strand
TTGTACATATTCAAAAATACGGTAGGATAGGAGGAATGTGCGTGCGAATTTAGAAAAGTAAACAGATCCTGATTCATGCGTAAAACGACGATTTTTTTAAGGTCGACTTTCGTTTGTTTTCGTGCAACGACTTGGTTTATATCCCCAAATTTATTTCACTTTTTTACCAATTTATTTTAATGCAGCAATATTTCTTGTATCTCAAATTTATCGCTGAAAGTTTTTAAAGAGAAATTATCAAAAAAATGCGATAATTTAATGCAGCTTTCCACTTTTATTTGCTAAACAATCGATATACCGAACTTATTTATAAAGGGAAACCACCACGATTTGGCAACACAAATTGCTAATATTCCTGGAATTACACCTGTTTGGTTATGACGTAAAGAACGATAGGACAGTGCTCTCGGTTAAATATACGTAAGTATCCACATTTCTCATTGTGTTTCGGAACATATTATGCAATTATTTTGCAATTATTATGCTATATGTGACCCACACAAAAAAATAAAAAGCCGTTCCTAACAAAATACGATAATACAAAAAGGCTTGCGTGACCACTTTGATTCTAAGTCTAAACAAAAAAAAAGGAAACGCGAAAGTTGACGCTCCAAAATAAGCTAAGTTAGCGCCCTAAAAGACCGGCGCCGTAGGGCTAGAGCCCATTTAGCCTTATGGTTAAAGTGCCCCTCATCTGAATATTTCATAACAAGGCAAGAAAATCCTTCCCCAGATGACCAAATTTGATCCGTCTTAATGGAAACCAATATTTCATTGATTTCCGCAAGAAATTTTATCGAGGTCGATATTTCTCTCTACGAGGGGTCGTTTTTATACTTCCGGGCTAGGCACGAAAAGGAAATATTAGAGCAGCAACTAAAATTTATTTTTCAATATAGGCTCCCTCCTTTTATACAAATATTAAATCGTTTATAGAATATCTTTAGTCTTTTATAAGAATACGCATTTAGACCGTCTGCAAAATGCCTTTCAACAGCTACTAGATTCTTCATCGTCCCTAAATTTTGTTATCCTTAGTGTTTTTTTTTGGGATTTGAAGACAAAAAATAGTCACAGGAGGCCAGATCTCAACCGTAAGGCGAATGATCAATTTCTACGAAGCCACATTCACCAAGACAAATTGCGTCAATTTTTGTCGAATTCTCTGACACGATACATTAAACTTGCATAATATGCTTTTCTGTTACCGTAGTACCCTTATTCAGATAATCAATCATTCAAATTCCTTGACAATATTAAAAAAAGGTGCCATAATTTTCCTTAGAGAAGAAGCGATTTTAAACTTCTTGTTAAAATTGGAATCTTCAATATGTTTCTACACCAATTCTTATTCGGATTCAGGATTAAAATTATCTACACAGGTTTGATCTCCGGTGACCAATCGATTAGTAATTACAACTGGTTCAATTCCGCAAACACCCAAAAATTGTTTACACGTCTCTGGCTGAACACGCAATGGAAATGGCGAGAGTATTCATGGAATCCATCTCGCACCAGCCTTTGTCACTTCAAGGTATTTGTATAGAATTTGGAAAACCATGACTTCTGAAACTTACAAAGCTGCTTATTTTTTTTTGGGATGTTTTCAGTTTTTTCCCCAAATTTTGAAATTTTCCATGTATTATGAAACGAGTTATGTCACCAACAAAAATATATTAGCTTCCTTGATTCTTAAGATATACGGTGACATGGTTAAAACGTTGTGTTTTTCCATAATTTCGAAATCTGGCGTATATCAAAAGCCTCAAGTTGCCAATTGTTGCTTATAACGGCCAGCTTTAAAGCTTCTACACACTATATAATTTGTAAAAGGCTCCATAAAGGCCATTACATAATCGACCTAAACTGTCCATAATCGTCGCAATTTGGTCCGTAAAGCTATGCGTGTTCAACTTTGAAGGCGCCGGTAATTATAAAAGTATAAATTCTAATTTAGACTTCGATTTCTCTTGTGGTTGAAGTATCATTCTTACGTATTTTTAATTCTATCATTATTTACAGAACAATTTTTCGTTTGTTCATATTATAATTTTATAATTTGATTTCCAAGGGATACGATATACTTCCAAGGTTTCGTTAAATGTTGGTAAAAACGTGTTTGATGATTATGCAGTTTTTGTAATTTGTATATGTATACAAGCAACAATAATAATTTGGCTGATCAATATTATCCTTTTGACAGGCCGCCTTATTTCCAAATAGGCAATAAAATTAGTTCAGCCTGTGCAAACCTGAATTGTCGGTCCTGGCCGACCGTTTGCCGGTATAGCCTCTGAGGCATTTAAGACTATGAGTTTTAGTATTTTTTACACGGACGAATTATTAATAAAAATTATACAGTCAAATTAAAAAGTTGCTTTCCAAATTTAATCATTTACTAATTAACCCTTAATTGGAATATGTTCAAAAAATATAGAAATTCTTACAATAAATTGACAAAAACAGCAACATAACTTCACAGCTTGTAGATACAATAACTTTGGAAACATCTTGCATCCTTGATTCTTTGAAACTCAAGTTTTTCAGTAAATGTTGTCTTTTAGTTTCCTCTTTTGTCAAAATTCTCAAAGGATAGTGTTCTCCTTAATCTTGTTAAAAAAGCATTGAAATCTACGAGTAACGTATCGATTAGAACAAAAATTTGATAAAGTTACTATTCAATTTCACATGTAGTTTATCAACCATTGATTCATATTGAATTATGCAATTAAAAAATTGGACTGCTGTCTAAAAAAAAAATTTAATTTCCAAAATCGTGACGATACATATACTTTCTTTCTTATACTCATCTTTATGTGAGCTCAATCACTCACATAAGACTGAATATGGCAAAAATGCATTTTTCATGATCCAGATTTGTGTTAACATTTCTCGCAGGATTGCGCATTTTAGGATACACTTGTCAATACTGTTTAAAAATACGTTCGTGTGCACCGAACCTTATTGTATAATACAGATAGTAGAATTTGTAAATAATTAGGCAGACCTAATTGAATAATTATTGTTACATGTGTTAAAACTTGTATATTAAACATGTATGTTCATATTTATTATTAGTATAGATAAAACATACATATATTAAGATATATCGTAGGCTCTATGACAATCAGTCAATATAGCAATCAGCACCAATCCTGGTTTAGATTTTACATAAATTAAATAATTATTTAAAAAATGGAACTAAGGTATTCTAATTTAATTCTCGACATATTTTAAAAGGTCGAACTAAAACTTCAGTATTTTTCCATACCGAAATGAACTGATTAAAAATTAAAAAAAAATATAGTTAACTTTTACTGATTTTGGAAATTTAAAATTTGGGTTGTAAAAGCAATGAAGTTGAAACTGTTAAAAAAAGGGTCAGACTAAATTTCGAGCGTCTGGCAACATTGCGGTTACATTATCGCGTTTTGTCTCTTTCGTTTTCTCCCCTTAACTTCCTTTTAGCAAAACGAATTTCGAGGGATCCCTGTCGTTTTAGAAATACTTCTTCTGTCTCAATGGAGGAAAAAGGAGCTTGAACAATTCCACAACTGAATTTAACAGTAGGGTTTGGCAATATGACGTTTGATTTAAGACGTCTCTTTTGGGCAATCGTTGAAACTTCAATATAAATAATAAATTTTCTGTCAGAATTACGATATTATTTTCTCCATTCGAAAATATGGTATATATTTTAACTTAATTTTTACCTAAAATTTTTGTTAAATATTTAATTAATAGGTACATTAATTTTTTAAATGAAATTTTATTAAAGCAAATTCTGAAATTGTCGGGAGCCTGTTGCGAAACACTAAATTTTCTGGTAATCTTACGATAAAACTGGGTCTTTATAATGTGAGGAATCTTGTAAAAATTTCCTCCGAAACGATCGTAATGAATTCCACACACGGCTGCAATGTGAGTAAAAATGAAAAACATTTTCAGGTTATTATCAATTTAATCTATTAAAATCATTTTCACATAAGATCAGTTTATCAGTTGTATGTGCCGAAGCTTTGTATCGCATAGATTGTATGAATTGAAAAAGCCAACATTCAAAATGTTCAAACCGGACTATTTGGTGATTGTAATTTAAACTGAACAAACTAACTATCTTCAAAACCATTTACTAAAAATTCTTCATTATCGTCACGAGCATGGTGTTTTGTATTGTAATACACACATATATGTATATCGGTTATGTCTTATGGCAAACGGAAAATTTGAACATCATTGCAATTATATTCTCAAAGACAATTTTCCTACATTCTGATGACAGAGTCTATATATGTATTTTGTTACCAATGTTCCTTTGGGTCTATTTTTCGAATTTCGCTTAGACGTTTCTTAACGCGTTGACTGCCTCTGGGAAAATCAGTCCAGCGTTGCCGTCTATTGCAATTTTTTTGCCTTAACACGTTGACTGCCGACATATTACGCGTGTGATACGTTGGCCACACAGAGGCACCCAGTGATGTATCACACGCGTGATACGTTGGCAGTAAACGTGTTAATAAACAAAAGGCCATCTCCCTATTTTCCCATTGAAGAATTCTTTTCGATATGAATCAAAACGTGATCGAGTCACAGCACTCATGAACATGACTGGTTATGAAACATTTACTTTAACAATTTCGATAAGGTTCATGTTCATCTAATATAATGTATTAAGAACCTATCTTTTCCGTTAAATAGAACCACTTTTCGTCTATGTGGACGTAATCGTACATATCTTGAAATGGTCCATCCGGCCTCACTATCGATAAACAAATCTTTAATCTTTTGAATTTGGTTTTGTCACTTTAGTAGATTTCCTGGCTTAGAAATGTTGAAAGTGTAGATTTCGGAATAACAACACCAGAAAAAAGACTTCGAATTGAGTTTCGACAATTGAAATAAACTTCCTTAAAATTGCTTAAGTGTTTAGAATAATAATTATTCTTCAATTATTGAAGACCTTAGCTGATAAAGGTGTTATGTCACGTTTTCAATTTTTTGAGTAAATTGACATTAAAGTTTTTATGTATCATATACACAGTATGTGCGACATGACATATGTCGCATCTAAAAACTCCCAGGGGACAACGGAACTAGAGGATTTCTTTTAATTGAAGGTTAATTCTGTACATAGCATACTCAAAAAATGCATTAGATTATTTTTTATAAAATGTGACGTAACACCTTTATCAACTAAGGTCTTCAATTATCGTATGTTCTTTCAAATTCTAAACATTGTCAAATATACTACTCCAAATTCATCTACAAATTTATTTACAGAATCATACTTCAGCTTATGATCTTTAGTAAATTTTAACTCTTTTCTCCATATAATATTAAACTGATCAGTAATTAATTGCTTGAATTTATAATTTCTTTTTAGCAATTCATTTTGTGAATGAAAGTTTTCCATTTTGAAAACAGGGAGGCGTTTAACTGTTTTTCAACATAAAGTTCTAACAGTCAAAGTTTTTGACAGAAGGAAAGACAAACAGCAGCCAATTATGTGTTAAATGTTCCATTAGCGTATAAATTTCAAAATAAAGATAATTGATCATTTTTATACTTCACTAATCTTAAAAAACTTCTCTAATAAATACCATATTTTCGGACAGACAGAATATATTTAAATTATTCGAAACATAGGATTGTTCACTAGAAAAAGCAATTAAAATGGTGATAAATTGTACAATCAAAAAATTGCCTTAGGCGTGGAAACTTCGTTATATTTTAGGGCCATTGTCACACAAAGCGTGGGAACCGAAAAAGAAAACAATTACAAATGTATAATTGGTGTTCCGATTTGACACCACAGTCAAGACAAAGAAAATCAACTGACGAATTATGATTCTTTGAAAACTTTATATCTAACCGCAAACATAAATTTTAAACTACTCGGACAATAGAACTTCGAATAATTAGTTCAATAATAATAAACAATTTGCGTATTTAGTCTGGACATTTTTCTAAAAGGTGACTGAAAGGGTTGATTTCATTATATAAAATTATACATAATCCTTCAAAACAATGGTGTTTTTTTCTTCTTTCGTTGTATTTTAGGTCGCTCAAGCGTGTAATGTGACATTCTACTAAGAAAAATTAACGAATTCAGTTCAAAGGTGTTTTAAATATTACTTTATAGAAAAGTGGGGCAAATAGAATAACTGTGATGAACTAAATTAATCACGGAACGTTGTGATTGCGTCATTCATTCAGAAAGTTAAATCACTTTTTGTTTAATGATATTAGATAGTTGACTTAAAGATATTTTTACATTTCTTTGAAATTTATTTTAAGTGCTTGTCCAAAGAAAATAATTGCAGTTACACCATATATTATGTAGCAGAGGGATTAGATTCCTTCCTTTTGGCAACGAGTGGTTTGCACGAGAGGAAATCCAGAGCTACCCTCACAAAGATTAAAAAATAAATTGAAAATGGACGGAGAAATGTTAATGTTAATAACAAAATGGTTTTTAAATGCAAGGAATTTCTACCATATATTGGTTTCCCACGAGTCATAATTTTCAGGACCAGGTGGCTTTGGCGCTAGATCGTCCACGCAAATAAGTTCGGTCTGTATAATTACGGGTCCTAGGAAACCCACACAGCGAACTATGATAGGTTTACTCTGAAAAGTAAATATACTAAAATAAATATACCATTCACAAACCGCTTAAAAGGAGTCGAAACTCGAAAAAAGTTGAACGTGGTGTTCATCATGTTCATCAAACATCATTCACCTATCTTGGATATAGAGAGCAAAAAAATAATTATGAGGCCCATCATGTTACTATCTTTCAACAGATAGAAAGTTGAGTCTTTCGTGATCTTCCACTATGAATCAGGCCTGTGATACATTGTGGAGTTGAAAACAAGTTATTTTGCAATTCTTTATCTCTATTCTTTGTTTCTAACGATAAAAAGGTCAAGTATTTTAAAATATTCCGTCAATTTTTAATAATTGAAGTTACATTTTACTATACACTTATGTTATCTTTTATACAGTCTGGACCTACAATGGTAAATGGAAAATCATGTATTACAATAATTATTATTCTTGGCCTACTGGAAGAGAAGTAAGCTTTTAAATTGAAAATATTATATTCTACATCATATTTTACATCATATTCTCTTATACATATACATCATATACTTTTTATAGCCAGCCTGTAAAACGCCCTACACATGTAATGATTTATCATACTTCATGCAACACGACATCATTCGAAATTGTTGCAGTAACGAGAAATCGTAACATGTGTAGACAAATTGGATGATTCTTGTTCAAAAAAATGGCAGTACCATAAGCCATACAATTTTCTCTGACGTGAAATCGTTACATGTTTCGTAAATTTACATCTCCCAAAAAACGTTTTCCTCTTGATTTGCAAAACCATCTTTTAACAACCGTAATTTCGTCCTCGAAGGAAAAAACTTTTCAACCTTCAAACTTTTGTTCAATTTAGGACGGAGATAATAATTCGAAGGAGCCGATTCAGCTATATAAAGGAACTTTCCACAAATACTAACAGCAAATCACGAAGTTTATTCATGGCAATACTCGACTTGTGTGCTAACGTGTTTTCTTGCAAAAGGAAAATCCCCTTGAAGGTTATTGCTCGTCTTTTTTCCATGCAACTGGAGACCTCTTTTTTTATAACACAACTGAGTTTTCTACGTATTTGTTTGAAAATAATGAAAATCCACGTTATGACATCAATGTTGATTAGAAGGCTATTAACCCTTTATAAAATAGTGTCATAATCGCTGTTTAAAAAAAGTAACTACCTGTTTGCAGTAGTTTTTAGGAAAATTTTATTTTTTATAAATATTTTATGATATCGATGCAACGTTCGTTTTATCTAAAAAGTTATTAGCGATACGTCTTACATTGAACTATTTAGTTGGTGTGTTAGAAATTATATAGGTTCATACATACAACATGGGTAAAATCCCTATAGAGTTTATTAAATCTGTTAATTTGCTGTGCTTTTAAAAAACTCTTAAATTTTTTCACACGTTGTGAATTATCCAGTAGGCATTGGAGACTGATTTAATATTTTATTCTTTAAAAGTTCATTTTACAAGGTATCGCCTAAGTAAATTGCTATTTCATTTATGATAAAAAAATTAAAATATACTGCTGGAAAAAATTAGCGGATCAATTGAAATTTCATTAAACTTTGATAACAATATGTTCACAACCATTGGTCGAATTAGAATGCTTTTTTGATTAATTGTAGCTTTATTATTGGTGATTATTCTGCCACGAAAAAATGCCCAAAAAGAAAATCTTCATATTGTACAGAGGGTATAAATAGTGTCATGATTTTTTATCATGTCATCATGTCATTTTTATGTCTTCTGTAAGCAATACCAAGTGGCTGAGGCATATGAAAATTAAACACTGATGTAGTCTTGTGTCTCCTAAGTATTTTGTTTTTTGAATAGTTCATTTATCTTAAATCCATTCAGAGATATTCAATTTATCAAGACATCTTGCATTTTTCCAAATGAAGTTTATTACGGTGTCGGGCAAAATTAGCGCAAAATTATCTTTGTTTGTATACACTGAACACATGATAACCTGAGAATGGAAATATGAGACTAATCCACTGTATAGTTTTCATTTGCCTCAGCCATTTGGTATTGCTCACACAGAAGACACTTTGGCGAAAAAATATGAAACTATTTATACGCATGTGCAATATGAAGATTTTATTTTTTGAACATTTACTCACTACAAGAAAATCTCCCGTAACAGGGCTACGATTGATTAAAAAATAATTCAAATCCGACCAGTAGTTGTGAAAATACAGATTATCAAAGTTTAATCAATTTTCAAATGGAACGCTAATTTTTCCCCCAGTGTACATATGTTCTTGAACAAAATTAACGTATCACTAAAGTAAGCATTAAACAGTTACAATATATTAGATACACTTATATTTAAAATTAGAAATTACATTCATTGGTCATTTAAAAAATAAATTAGCACAATTGGAAATTGTTTAAACAATTTTTTATATGATTTTTTTCTACAATAAAAACAAAATTTACAATGGAATTAGGAAATATCCTAGAAAGTATAAACATATCATCGCCTTGCATACGAAGGAGCGTGCCTCAAAAAATGCGTTTTTGAGTTTTCCACACTAAATAAATAATAGTTAAGGATTCTATAAACTATCAGGAGAACTTGTTTCAATACCGATTAGTTTGCAAAATATTTGAGATAAATGTTTAGGGGCAACTGAAATAAGAGCAACAAAGCATATTACAGCAAAATTTAAAATTTAATTTCTTATCAATTTGAAAAAACGAGATACGCCCCTTCGTATATAAGGCAACGATATGTGAACTGTGACTTCAATACATTAAATTAGTATCATGTGGATCTACCTCTAGATCTAACAACTAAATTAATTCGTTTTGCCATTTTGAAAGTTTAATTCTGAATTTTGTCTTGTGAAATCCTCTACCTTACATCAATAACTGCATTTACAAGTTGATTGTGGTTCATAAGCGCCTGTTTACGACTTAGAACTTGTTTTTTAAGAATATCCCATAAATGCTGTAGGAGGCTCTGGATTTAGGTCAGGACTGTTAGTAGGACATTCTATTAATGGAATATAAACGTCAAGGAAGTAGTAATAGAGCAAAACATTCTTCCAATCATCAACAACCCAACATTGATAGTTTCCAGCAGAACACAATCTTGAGCACTCTCGCCGGTGTAACATTTTTATTACACTCTTGTTCGGACAAAAGTGTAAAAGTAATGTACACTGGCGATGAGAGTGTTGATATCTAGTGATTTGTCGGTTTCTCAATGCGGATTGTCTCAGAAAACGATTACCTTTTATTAATATATCGTTTCCTGTCCAAACCTTTATAAAATAAGCTTCAGTTTAATGATTTCCCATAATCATGCAAGGTATGTTTGAATGATTTCTTCTTAATACACGAGCCATATAATGCATCGAATATCTCTCATCCAAAAAAATTGCGTACTGCTTCCTCCAAGGATATTTTTCTGGGAATTGATTTTTTGTTATAAAGTGTTTTTCTAACAAGCCAGTCATACAGCTGATAAAAAGAAATAATGAGAATTTACACAGTACAGCTTGTAGACGAGTCTTAGCTTAACCCTTATGTTACTACCCAAATTTCTCCACGTAGATTACTACCCGGGGCACCCAGCTGTGAAATAACGTTAAAATCCTTAAAATTATCGGCCTAATAATTTGAATATTGTAAAAAAAAACATACATTTGAAGGATTGAGGATGTTTTTTTACAATATAGAGGACATTGCAGCCCTCACTGCATATATAATTTATTATGACAATAATAACACGTTAAAGAATCAGTCAAATCAGCGCCGATTATTTTTGAAAGAATCGAGAAGTGATTTATGTCGGCAATAATAAAAAAAAGATCAGTCAATCAATAGATTATTAGAAATTTATTTACTAAATTAGCAATCGAGTTTATACTATATAGGTACATAATAGTTATAGCTACCTTAGCTTCTACTATACTATCTACTTCAACTTCTACATCCGTTCAACGGGACAAGACTGAAAGGAAACTGATCAGTAACTCATGCCATATGTGCTATGCAGCACCACATAAACGGAGACGAAAGACAAGGAACTCCTGCTATAGATCGATTTGCGATGAACATTCATCCAAACTCACAATATGTAAAAATTGTCTCCATAATATTGACAANGGGCCATTGTCACACAAAGCGTGGGAACCGAAAAAGAAAACAATTACAAATGTATAATTGGTGTTCCGATTTGACACCACAGTCAAGACAAAGAAAATCAACTGACGAATTATGATTCTTTGAAAACTTTATATCTAACCGCAAACATAAATTTTAAACTACTCGGACAATAGAACTTCGAATAATTAGTTCAATAATAATAAACAATTTGCGTATTTAGTCTGGACATTTTTCTAAAAGGTGACTGAAAGGGTTGATTTCATTATATAAAATTATACATAATCCTTCAAAACAATGGTGTTTTTTTCTTCTTTCGTTGTATTTTAGGTCGCTCAAGCGTGTAATGTGACATTCTACTAAGAAAAATTAACGAATTCAGTTCAAAGGTGTTTTAAATATTACTTTATAGAAAAGTGGGGCAAATAGAATAACTGTGATGAACTAAATTAATCACGGAACGTTGTGATTGCGTCATTCATTCAGAAAGTTAAATCACTTTTTGTTTAATGATATTAGATAGTTGACTTAAAGATATTTTTACATTTCTTTGAAATTTATTTTAAGTGCTTGTCCAAAGAAAATAATTGCAGTTACACCATATATTATGTAGCAGAGGGATTAGATTCCTTCCTTTTGGCAACGAGTGGTTTGCACGAGAGGAAATCCAGAGCTACCCTCACAAAGATTAAAAAATAAATTGAAAATGGACGGAGAAATGTTAATGTTAATAACAAAATGGTTTTTAAATGCAAGGAATTTCTACCATATATTGGTTTCCCACGAGTCATAATTTTCAGGACCAGGTGGCTTTGGCGCTAGATCGTCCACGCAAATAAGTTCGGTCTGTATAATTACGGGTCCTAGGAAACCCACACAGCGAACTATGATAGGTTTACTCTGAAAAGTAAATATACTAAAATAAATATACCATTCACAAACCGCTTAAAAGGAGTCGAAACTCGAAAAAAGTTGAACGTGGTGTTCATCATGTTCATCAAACATCATTCACCTATCTTGGATATAGAGAGCAAAAAAATAATTATGAGGCCCATCATGTTACTATCTTTCAACAGATAGAAAGTTGAGTCTTTCGTGATCTTCCACTATGAATCAGGCCTGTGATACATTGTGGAGTTGAAAACAAGTTATTTTGCAATTCTTTATCTCTATTCTTTGTTTCTAACGATAAAAAGGTCAAGTATTTTAAAATATTCCGTCAATTTTTAATAATTGAAGTTACATTTTACTATACACTTATGTTATCTTTTATACAGTCTGGACCTACAATGGTAAATGGAAAATCATGTATTACAATAATTATTATTCTTGGCCTACTGGAAGAGAAGTAAGCTTTTAAATTGAAAATATTATATTCTACATCATATTTTACATCATATTCTCTTATACATATACATCATATACTTTTTATAGCCAGCCTGTAAAACGCCCTACACATGTAATGATTTATCATACTTCATGCAACACGACATCATTCGAAATTGTTGCAGTAACGAGAAATCGTAACATGTGTAGACAAATTGGATGATTCTTGTTCAAAAAAATGGCAGTACCATAAGCCATACAATTTTCTCTGACGTGAAATCGTTACATGTTTCGTAAATTTACATCTCCCAAAAAACGTTTTCCTCTTGATTTGCAAAACCATCTTTTAACAACCGTAATTTCGTCCTCGAAGGAAAAAACTTTTCAACCTTCAAACTTTTGTTCAATTTAGGACGGAGATAATAATTCGAAGGAGCCGATTCAGCTATATAAAGGAACTTTCCACAAATACTAACAGCAAATCACGAAGTTTATTCATGGCAATACTCGACTTGTGTGCTAACGTGTTTTCTTGCAAAAGGAAAATCCCCTTGAAGGTTATTGCTCGTCTTTTTTCCATGCAACTGGAGACCTCTTTTTTTATAACACAACTGAGTTTTCTACGTATTTGTTTGAAAATAATGAAAATCCACGTTATGACATCAATGTTGATTAGAAGGCTATTAACCCTTTATAAAATAGTGTCATAATCGCTGTTTAAAAAAAGTAACTACCTGTTTGCAGTAGTTTTTAGGAAAATTTTATTTTTTATAAATATTTTATGATATCGATGCAACGTTCGTTTTATCTAAAAAGTTATTAGCGATACGTCTTACATTGAACTATTTAGTTGGTGTGTTAGAAATTATATAGGTTCATACATACAACATGGGTAAAATCCCTATAGAGTTTATTAAATCTGTTAATTTGCTGTGCTTTTAAAAAACTCTTAAATTTTTTCACACGTTGTGAATTATCCAGTAGGCATTGGAGACTGATTTAATATTTTATTCTTTAAAAGTTCATTTTACAAGGTATCGCCTAAGTAAATTGCTATTTCATTTATGATAAAAAAATTAAAATATACTGCTGGAAAAAATTAGCGGATCAATTGAAATTTCATTAAACTTTGATAACAATATGTTCACAACCATTGGTCGAATTAGAATGCTTTTTTGATTAATTGTAGCTTTATTATTGGTGATTATTCTGCCACGAAAAAATGCCCAAAAAGAAAATCTTCATATTGTACAGAGGGTATAAATAGTGTCATGATTTTTTATCATGTCATCATGTCATTTTTATGTCTTCTGTAAGCAATACCAAGTGGCTGAGGCATATGAAAATTAAACACTGATGTAGTCTTGTGTCTCCTAAGTATTTTGTTTTTTGAATAGTTCATTTATCTTAAATCCATTCAGAGATATTCAATTTATCAAGACATCTTGCATTTTTCCAAATGAAGTTTATTACGGTGTCGGGCAAAATTAGCGCAAAATTATCTTTGTTTGTATACACTGAACACATGATAACCTGAGAATGGAAATATGAGACTAATCCACTGTATAGTTTTCATTTGCCTCAGCCATTTGGTATTGCTCACACAGAAGACACTTTGGCGAAAAAATATGAAACTATTTATACGCATGTGCAATATGAAGATTTTATTTTTTGAACATTTACTCACTACAAGAAAATCTCCCGTAACAGGGCTACGATTGATTAAAAAATAATTCAAATCCGACCAGTAGTTGTGAAAATACAGATTATCAAAGTTTAATCAATTTTCAAATGGAACGCTAATTTTTCCCCCAGTGTACATATGTTCTTGAACAAAATTAACGTATCACTAAAGTAAGCATTAAACAGTTACAATATATTAGATACACTTATATTTAAAATTAGAAATTACATTCATTGGTCATTTAAAAAATAAATTAGCACAATTGGAAATTGTTTAAACAATTTTTTATATGATTTTTTTCTACAATAAAAACAAAATTTACAATGGAATTAGGAAATATCCTAGAAAGTATAAACATATCATCGCCTTGCATACGAAGGAGCGTGCCTCAAAAAATGCGTTTTTGAGTTTTCCACACTAAATAAATAATAGTTAAGGATTCTATAAACTATCAGGAGAACTTGTTTCAATACCGATTAGTTTGCAAAATATTTGAGATAAATGTTTAGGGGCAACTGAAATAAGAGCAACAAAGCATATTACAGCAAAATTTAAAATTTAATTTCTTATCAATTTGAAAAAACGAGATACGCCCCTTCGTATATAAGGCAACGATATGTGAACTGTGACTTCAATACATTAAATTAGTATCATGTGGATCTACCTCTAGATCTAACAACTAAATTAATTCGTTTTGCCATTTTGAAAGTTTAATTCTGAATTTTGTCTTGTGAAATCCTCTACCTTACATCAATAACTGCATTTACAAGTTGATTGTGGTTCATAAGCGCCTGTTTACGACTTAGAACTTGTTTTTTAAGAATATCCCATAAATGCTGTAGGAGGCTCTGGATTTAGGTCAGGACTGTTAGTAGGACATTCTATTAATGGAATATAAACGTCAAGGAAGTAGTAATAGAGCAAAACATTCTTCCAATCATCAACAACCCAACATTGATAGTTTCCAGCAGAACACAATCTTGAGCACTCTCGCCGGTGTAACATTTTTATTACACTCTTGTTCGGACAAAAGTGTAAAAGTAATGTACACTGGCGATGAGAGTGTTGATATCTAGTGATTTGTCGGTTTCTCAATGCGGATTGTCTCAGAAAACGATTACCTTTTATTAATATATCGTTTCCTGTCCAAACCTTTATAAAATAAGCTTCAGTTTAATGATTTCCCATAATCATGCAAGGTATGTTTGAATGATTTCTTCTTAATACACGAGCCATATAATGCATCGAATATCTCTCATCCAAAAAAATTGCGTACTGCTTCCTCCAAGGATATTTTTCTGGGAATTGATTTTTTGTTATAAAGTGTTTTTCTAACAAGCCAGTCATACAGCTGATAAAAAGAAATAATGAGAATTTACACAGTACAGCTTGTAGACGAGTCTTAGCTTAACCCTTATGTTACTACCCAAATTTCTCCACGTAGATTACTACCCGGGGCACCCAGCTGTGAAATAACGTTAAAATCCTTAAAATTATCGGCCTAATAATTTGAATATTGTAAAAAAAAACATACATTTGAAGGATTGAGGATGTTTTTTTACAATATAGAGGACATTGCAGCCCTCACTGCATATATAATTTATTATGACAATAATAACACGTTAAAGAATCAGTCAAATCAGCGCCGATTATTTTTGAAAGAATCGAGAAGTGATTTATGTCGGCAATAATAAAAAAAAGATCAGTCAATCAATAGATTATTAGAAATTTATTTACTAAATTAGCAATCGAGTTTATACTATATAGGTACATAATAGTTATAGCTACCTTAGCTTCTACTATACTATCTACTTCAACTTCTACATCCGTTCAACGGGACAAGACTGAAAGGAAACTGATCAGTAACTCATGCCATATGTGCTATGCAGCACCACATAAACGGAGACGAAAGACAAGGAACTCCTGCTATAGATCGATTTGCGATGAACATTCATCCAAACTCACAATATGTAAAAATTGTCTCCATAATATTGACAATTAATTAAGTATGTAGTAAAAATTTTTAAAAATAATGTGTATAATATTATATGTATAATATATAAATATGTATAATGAATCCTACGTGAATTAAATATAATCATTACTTTTTAAAAATTATAATTTGATATTTCTCATAAAAAATATATAGGGGTACCCGGGTAACCAGGGTAGTAAGCAAAGGGGTATTAACATTCAGTACCCTGTATATTTTAATTAATTCATGAAAATTACAAAACAGTTCTCAATCGTTCAAATAATGGGGATCTGAAAGGATATAATGATTTTCCTTTTTCAAAGAAAGTTACATCAATACAAAGTCGCTACTGGGTACCAGAGTACCCGGGCAGTAACATAAGAGTTAATTATGATTAACCCAAGAACTATACAAATAGTTAATTGAATTATTGAAAATTATTCATATGTTTTGACAGTAAAAGTAGGAAAAGTCAAGGAAAATACAAAGTTTAATTATACTGTAATAATAAATATAAGTAATGTTAATTAAAATAACATAAAAGTTTATAGTTTTCTTAAGATACTTTGAGAAATGATAGTGATACTTTAATTTTGTTCAACAGTTTTTATATACCGATTGTCTGATTTTCGATAGATATTAGTTATAAAAAATAATACGATAAATGGGAATCGAGAATTTTATTAAAAATATTTTTGTTTTGGTGAATTGGTCACAAGTGGAAGCTACAGCAAATTTTTACAAAAATGTATTTTAGTTAAAACGCCTTAATATTAAGTTGTAACAAAAATGTTATAAATAGATATAATTATCAATTAAATAGACTTTTCATTTAAAGTGGTGTTTGCCATCTGACATAACAAATGGAACGGAAGAAGAAAATATCTTAACAGAATTAATATCATATATCTTTAAAATTATTAAAGCGAATTACATAATTCTTGTGCTTTTAAAAAAGTAATTCAACAGCTTCTAAATTCACCTTTAAAAAATATCTTATTACTTCTATAGAGGCAGTTAAAAGATACTTTCTAACTTCCATACATTCTTTTCAAGTTTTCTTAAAAATTTCAAATGGAATGATACATTTATCAATATACAGCAATTTAAACTGTTAATAAGGAATTTAACAGGGAAAAACGAGAATCGATATCTTTAACTGTTTCTTATTTATAGCCAATTTTGCAATAAAAGGTAAGTAAGCTCTGAAGAAAAAAATATTTCATTATTTTCACAAATAAATTTGACAAATAAATACCATATTGAATTATATCTCATTCATTGAGTATTCCATATTTCTATAATTTTATTATTTCGTATTCTAGCAAAGAAGCAGCGTACGATATGTTGGCCGTGAGGCAATCTTTAATCCTGTGAAAATGCTACTTTTTCAGAAAGAAATTACAATTGTTCATCGCCTTTGACTCACCACTGCAAGCTGATATAGATATCTGATAAAAAATTAATTTTTACCGCATTAATCCATTTTATTGAAAAAGTTACCACAAAAATTTGAAAAGAGACGCAATAGGTAATAAAATTAAAAACTAAATATTAAAAATGTTTTCCATTATGTTCCATACACCTCCAATGTTTTGTTAAAGTTGAATTCTTTGCTGATTTCTTAATTTCATTCTTTGTAAATAAGTTCTTTTATGTGTCCGCGGAAATATAAATCTAAGCATGTTAGATCCGGAAAATGTGGTGACCATGCAAAAATGCTTCCTCTTACAATTCAACGATACGAAAACTTTTCGTCTAAAAAATGCCGTACGCATCCATCATAATGCACTGGACAACCATCATGTTGAAACCACATTGTTCGTCCCGTACTTAAAAAACAGCTTCCAAAAGCGGAGTTAAAAAGATTTTTAAAAATTTCAAACATCTTTTGCCGCTAAGAGATTGCTTAAAAAAAATATGGGCCAATAATTTTTCCTTCAATTATTCCACACCATAAGTTTAGACTCAATATTAATGGTTCAGTTCACACATCCAATGGAGATTTTTTTTTCGACGCTATTGTGAAGATATAATTGTCCATTGCTTCGACATGTAGCTTCGTCACATAGAATATTTTTTAACCAATGGCATTAGTTAATTATCAAAATTTTTCTCACTTAAATTTTGATGTAGCACAATGTGATAAGGATGTTTTCTTTATTCCTTTAAAAAGTTCATGTACCTTTGTTTTCGGAATTCCTAATTCTTTTGCTACCTACCTCGTATTCGCATTTGTATTCTAAGTATTGGAGTTATAATTAATATAGGATAAAATGTTAATAACCTTCTTTTGATTTCGGGTCTGGGATATTGCGTAATGGATCAAACGAAATGAACACTTCCAGTTTCTTTAAGCCGTTTAGCCAATCTTTTAAAAATCTTTCTCAAATAATGCTTTCTTTATAGGTACTTAACTGTATTGACTTTCTGCAATTGCAGGGTTTACATAATATTGAAAGTACTCAGCTAGCATATCATAGGCCTCTTCGTTAGAACACTACAATAAACCAACCTTAATTATAATAAATTTAGTATGACACTTATTTATCAAAAAAATGGACACCTGTTGTTTTTCTCTAAAGCCTACTTACCTTTTATTGCAAAACTGGAATAGCAAACAGTCAAAGATATCGATTCGCGGTTTTAGACATTAATTTCTTTATTAAACATTTCATATTTCTACGTATTGATAAGTATATTGAAATGTTTAAGAACATTCAAAGCAATCAATGGAGATTAGAAACTTTTAACTGATCCTGTAGAAGTAGTAAGAAATAATTTAAAAATGAATTTAGAAGCTGTTCAAGTGCATTTTGAAAAACAAGAATCATTAATCCGTCTTAATAGTTTTAGGATATATTACATTAAATCTCTTAAGATATTTTCTTCTCTGTTCCTTTTATTACGACAGAGGAAAATACTTGAATCGAAAAGTCTATGTAATTGACACATAAATCGATTTATGATATTCTTATTTTAACCGAATATTAATGTTTCCCAGCTAAAATGCATTTTTGTAAAAATGTTTGCTGGGGCGTTCTTTTACGGTCAATTTATTAACATAAATGTATTTCTAATAAAATTCTTAGTTATTCTTTAGTGTATTACAGTATTTTTCATTTCAAGTTTATATCTCAAAAAGTTTGCAAGATACATCTTCCGTCTAGCGAAAACCGGATACCCGCATAACGAAAATAGCATTAGTACTTGGTATCGTAATTGTAATCATTTAAGATTGCTCAATATCTTCAGGGCGTAGATTTGGCCAATTTTTCTACAGTTTCTACAGGAATTTGAGATCATTCTAATTTGAAAACATTAAAAAGTACTTGTGAATTTCTAAAATTAATATGCTTTTCAATACGGAGATCTAAGATGTTCCAAAGTAATTCAATGGGATAAATATCTTTGAATTCTGACGGTTATTCAAGTATAATTATTAGTTACTTATTGAACCAATGTTTTACTAACTTGGAGGTATATTTTTGGATTATTATTCTGTTGGATATTTATTATAACGACATAATGAAACTTACAATTGGTGGCATTGCAATGTTTAATACCTTTTTTTGTTGTAATTATTTCTTCTTCCAAGATTTACTATAAGAATTTGGTACTTTACCTTAAATTTGCTGCAACTGGTCTTTATATACCATCTACTGTCAGATCCAAACAGCAAAATTGTACAATATTTTTATCGATCCAGACCACAGAACTCCATTTTTCCATAGACCAGAAAATGTGTGCCTTTGCAAATTACAGTCGTATCTTCGTGTTCTTGTTTTATGAAAATTATTTTTTTAACAGCGTCTAGTTCGGAAAGCCCCTCATCAAGTAAATAAATTCTTACCATCTAAGTTTTATTGCAATGCCAAACTGGGCGGAAATTCCTTTTTTAATTAGTCTTAATATTTTTCATAGATCAGTTTTCTATAACCCGATCATAGTTTTCTCTATGCTGGATGTGGTTATATGAGGTCTTCCCGATTTGGACGCATTACTTAGATCACTACTAATTTTATAATTGTGAATTATTTTAGATATACAGCACTTTTAGAAATATTTGAAGACTTTGCAACTAACTGCTTCTTACCCTTTTTAAACAAATTCGTAATTTTCTGTTTAAAGTCAGATGAAAAATGATGGTGGCCAGCCATGTAAAAATTTGTAAATAAAAATGTTCACACAATATTTGTGATGTAAATTTACGGCTGAAGAATTTAAAATTCAAATTATAAAAACTTTGCATACCTATTTCCAATCACAAAAATCTTACTGTCAAGAAAATTATAATAATCACATTTTAAACAGTTTAACTGTGATACAAATATTTATCCGCAGAACTTCCATAATTTACTATGGTTAAAATGGCTCTTGGTTTTTACATATACCTACCAATTATAAATTTTCACACATTTTTCACCGGTACATATATTACACGTACCAACCCAGCAGTATGGAGAAATGCTCGAAAAAAAATGGCTGATACTAAATGAACCTATACATAGAAGATTACATTTGATGTCGATTTGCTAGCTTGAATACAGTGGTGAAGGTCTGTAAACAGATTAGTGGCTGACATTTTATATTGAAACAACCGTTGAGATATTATCAAACCGTTTAGATATTATGTGAGCGGAACCTGATCTTGCCATCGAAGTTGATAGTCTTTTATCGTATAATTTACGTTTAACAGAAAAACAGAGGATTCGTGAAGATGTATCTAATCTTAAATATGATGAATGTGTTTTTTAGGAAACAACTTTCCGTTGTTTAGGCGAGAACAAAATACAGATTATCATAACTCATTTTATGGTTTTTAGCTTAAAAGTTACTCATCGAATCTTTAGGGATGTAAACGAACACAAAATATATTTCCATTCATGCCCATATTACAGTACTAAGGAACTGCACTGTTCGCTGTAAATTAATATAATAATAATTGTTACTAATTTTTTTCAATGCTCAATTTTTAATAATTTTTGCATCGTATATTTATATAAAAATGAATTGGAAAAAGGATAAATGTTTCATTTGAATGGCCGGCCCAATTTCCTAGTCAACTTTCCTATTTTTACACTTTAACCATTCTCCCAATACAGGTATTAGTCGCTTAGTCCATTGTGCCACGTGGATTTTTTAGACAACGAAGAAGAATTGTGTTGTTGGGTTCAACAGGAGTGTAATCCCCTAAAGAATGACCAAAAGGTGTTCGGAAGAATGCAATTTAATTTGCAGTGAAGAATGCAGTTACGCATTCGTGAAAATGGTGGGCACTTTGAACATTTCCTATGATTCTAATCATCATTTTTTCTTAAATTTTTATGTGTATTTATCATTCATATCATTTACTTGCCCAATTTATTTGGATTACAATTAAACATTTGAAATTTTTTTATGAATAGTACCCGTTCGAAAAATTACCAAGGAATGGAAAACATTTATAAAGAGTGAGTGTATCATCAGAAAAAAATTAATACGATGCAGGTATCCAGTACAAAGTAGGAGTCATTCTTGTATGATGTTGGCCAAAAACTTACCATTTGCACATTGCGGATAGACATAAATGGTATATCAAAACAAGCTCTGTACTAATGAATATGTGCACAGTGAGTGAGTTCCATGGAAATCCATTAAAACATTCTCCAAATATAACAAGAAACATGTTTTTTTTTCAAGATATTTGATCATGAATAATTTGGAATTATTCCAAATCGCAATGTTTTAATCCACAGAATATCATACTATTTTCGATATGCATTTTCGAGACACCCTGTATACATGCTTTCTTCACTGATAAACAAATAGGTATGCATAATTTTTATTGCCTGTCGGTTTTATATTTGTCTTACAAATACACTACTGGAAAAGATTTAAGGAACAAGAATTTCTTACAATTATTTTGCTGTTTTTTGAAGAGCTGTATCTCTGTGAAAAATGATCGTATCGGGACGAAAAAAAAAGCATTTTAAAGCTCCAAGTTTCTAGTTTTCAGATCTTTGTGCAGAAAATTTTTTTGAGCTACGATTATCGCGCAATCGCAAGAAATAGAGCAAGGCAAAAATTTCTTAAAATTTTCTTCTTCTTTTGAAAGCTCTACGGGGTTAGGAAAATTTTTTTAAACTAAGCCAATGCATTGGTCAGTTAACCAGTTTATTCAGCTTCAATTTGCTTTGTTTTTGGCCTCTCTACGTCACTTCCTTGCCGAGATATTGGACTTTGAATGAAAAAGGACCCTTTTGCCTTTGATCGGTGATATCTCAGCAACCAATGATCGCACAGTAAATTCAAGGGCAGTTTTAGAAACTTCAATAAGAGCCCTACAAAATTCTTTCACCACTTTTTGAGAAAGAATTTTTTTTTACCCTTACCATTCATTTGAAGAAAGAGCAAAAATACGACTTCTTACAGTCTTTTAGTAAATCGACCACAACTTTACAAATATTGATGGGAAGACTACTGTTGCCGGGCAATTATACAGCCTAATGTACCCCCAATAGTACTCTAAATTTTCAAAGTGATCCATCGAACCGTTTTTCCGGACCGATTGATCAAAGTTTTACAAATCAATTAAAGGAACAAATTTATGATTCTTAGACATTGTGTCAACAAAACCAAAGAGGAAACGATTTTTTTTCGACTTTTTGCACAGTTTTGCATTAGTTACTTGATAAATTTTCAAATTTTCAAAAAAAAAGAAAAATTTCCAAAAATTTTCAAAAAAATCAAAAAAATCTTC
>JABRWK010000089.1:73071-88384 GCA_013372445.1 Hypothenemus hampei | reverse complement strand
ACTGACCATCTGAAAATGTGCATGCACATTATCTTTAGATGCGTTTTTTTCGGAAAGGGTTGCTCCTAGCGACTTCACTAAGGTATACCTTTTTATGCAGAAAAGGTGGGAGAAGAGATTTTTCTAGTCTAAAATAACATACGAGGTTGAACAAAAAAGTTGTAACGGTGTAAATAGTTCAAAATTATCGCCAGTGACGCCCTCTAGAAGTGGCGCCGAAATCGTCGATAAATTTGATTTCCTCATCCCAAAAAACCCCCATACACGAAATTTCATTAAATTATTTCGAAGCAGTGGAAAGATATTAAAGAAAATGTGATTGTTTTCTTCAACTTTGACACCCTGTATCTCTTAAACGAAGCTTTTTACGACTAATGTTTATATGACATTTTCGTCTTAAAATAAGGTCTTCTATCGAGTGTTAAAGTCCTGCTACTATAAACTGAATCACCCTGTATATATACAACGTAGAACCTTTACTTTGAAATTAATTAACGTTGTGGGAATCCTATACCTATTCCGAGAATCATATATTCAAACCTATAATAAAATAACTGTTCTTTTTTTCTTGTTCTCGTTTTATTCATCTTGTCTCGTAGAAACATATCTACGGCACGCTAGCAAAACAATTTTTTTTTTGGTACATTCCGTACGATGTTAACTGAATAATACATGGCAAATAAATTATTAGTGTATATTTGTGCGTTTAAATGTGTTTTTAACCAATATGTTTGCTCGTTATTTCTTGTTAATTTTCGTTGTACTTTTGATTTTTAAATTTTCTCGAGTTAATTCCATTGTTTGCTCGAAAAACTATTACTTACGATTCGAATTGTCAGCCCTAAAGGAATTGAAAGACTGTCGTGTCATTAATGGAAGTTTGGAAATTCTCTATATGTTAGACAATGTCACTGATTCTTTGGAAGCCAAACATAAAAGCGACCACGTGTCATTTCCGAAATTAGAGATCATTACCGGTTATTTATTTGTCGGCTGGTGGAATGGTTTACTCTCCTTGGGACATTTATTTCCAAATTTGAGGGCAATCAAAGGAGTATCGCTGTTCGCCAGCTCATTCGCTTTGGTCCTCTACGACACAAGATATTTGGAAGAGGTAAATTATGATCAAATTTTATTACAATCCGTACTATAAAAATTAATACATACAAGCGAAGTGTTTATGAGATAGAATATCTATTCTAGTAAAAAAATCAAAAGGTACAAAAAAAAATTATAAATAATCTTATGGTTAGAAGCAGAGCTTACTGACTGAATTAAATAAAAGAATTAAATTTCAAAATCAAAAAAAAAGAATCAGACACAATTTTTCGTTTTTTTGAATAGAAATGTTCTCACATGAAATCGCGCTGGGTTAGATAATTCAACATAAAATTCATTAAGTCAAGAATGTAAAAATATACAGGGTTTTATGCTTAAAATAACGTGGCGAACTTCCTGTGTAACCAGTATTTTATTAATTCAGATGAGAAGTACAGCATAAACAGAGGTACCTAAATCTATAAAACTAGACATTCTTGCCAAACAAACGATATGAAATCTACTTTGAATAGTACCGAGACTTCTAAAAGATCAAAAGTTTTTATGAGCGGCAATAGTAGAAAATAATGTTCAATTTTTGTAGGAAAATATTTATAGGAGAACAATGCGAATTGACAAGTTTGCTTGCCAAGCAATGATGAGAACAACGATAAATATGTAAGTTGTTTATTTTCTTTGCTTTTATCAAGTAATCGATATGCATTGTGCACTTAACGCTGCTCTTATCGTTTACTAGCTTCAACATAAACGTACACTTAGAGATTTATTAGTTATTTTCGCTACATTTTGAACAAAAACGCAAAAAAATAATCAGAACAAGTGTAGTTGTATTTTTACCTAATATTTTCATTTTATTAGAAAAGATTGTAAAAAACCTCAAATGTATGCACTCTTGAATTAACTAACAAGTCTTTACAATTCTTAATCAGTTATTTAGATGTGTTTAGGTGAATAATATTCGCTACAACATAATTTACAATATAAAAGATATTTTAATGTTCAATTACAATGTAAACTTTTTTTTAATGTTCATTTTATCGTCTAACTGCAATTAATGGGGTACTAGACTACTATTAGATGTAAGCGTTAAAAACATTCAACAACTTTTACATTAAATAAGCTATAAAATATGATAAAAAATAGAAAATATGTACATATACTCAAAGTTGTTTTTATGATACTTTCTCCAGAATCAAATGAAAAGAGCAAAACTCTAAAAGACTATTAGGCATTTTTTTAAATTTTTTGGTGCAATAAATAAATATTCTTAGTTTTGATGTTTCAATTGGAGACACCTGTTTAAGCAAATATATGATGGATTTATATATCTGAAATGGCAATATCTCTTTATATTTATCAGAAAGAATATCAAGAAAAACCTGTTTATACTACATATTTCATAATAGTTCAATCATTCGTATCACTTAAACACTTTTTTTGAAAATTTCAAAGAGAGTTAAAGTTAAACTATACGAGTATACTTTCAGTATTTTTTTAGTTTCTAGTATAGCAGTCTATTGTTTTTATTTCTTTACAATACAGAGTGCATAATTTTGACAACCTAGTTCAATTAATATATATATATATATAAACAGCAAATTTTGTTTCCTAGACATTGTTTTCGACTATTTTTGGAAATAGATCAAGTTACAGCTGGGTCTGACAGCTGTCAATAAATCTGTATCTGCATAAGCCATATTATTACGATGTACTATTTGATAATTTATTGAATTTTTTTTAGCGACAGCTCTTTTTATTTAGTTTTGAGTTTTTTTTAATATTTTTCTAATCATTACGGTAAGCTTAAGAATTAAGTTTTATCAATACACTTTTAGCACCGTCTATAATTTATCATGTTTTATAAAAACGTCATTCTGCTAATTATATTTTAAGATTACTTAATGCATTAATTGGTAATTTAGAGTTATTCAAAGGTGCTATTTCACTCATTTTAAAGTACAAATTATAACGGGTTTAAAACAATCGAAATACTCTACGCAAATGTGCGCATTATGCATTGTTACTTATGTTTTTCAGAATAATTTCCAATATTATTCGCCGCTCAATTTTCGAAACATGGGTGCAGCATTCAACATCGGTGAGATTCGATATAATAATAACATATATCTTGGTCTTGCTAGGTATGTCTAAGTTTCAGCGGGATCCAATCTGTAGTTTGAAAGTAACAATTAGGCACTGCATATATTAAATTAAACAAAGAGAGAGCAAAGCGCAGAAATCATCAAGATGAATTTCTAACAATAAAGTGTTATGCAGTGTTTCATAAAAGAAATATTTGCATTTTTGAGACCGTAATTTAGCTTTTACCTGGTTCTAGAGATTCGAATAATAAAATACAGACTTTAAAAAGGTTCCCGATAATTCAATCCAAAACTACTTCTTCAGATGGTCACGTGAGAAGAACTGTTAAAGGCAAGCAAACTAAAATTATAAAAAAAAAATTAAACGAGATTGCGCAGATATTTAAAAAAAATTGTACAGCTTCTCCTGATAGAGGTACTAAATATAAGAAATAACGATTAACTTCTTTGGAAGGTCTCCAAAAACTGTCTCCAGATCAAGTATTATCATTAGTCATCGGCGGTAGTTATTCATCGAATCAGTATAATGTTATGTGTAGTCAAGCGGAATAACTGAATTGCAAATTTCATACATTCACCGTACTTCTAAGGTAAAGTTGGGGTAGTTAAGAAGTTATTTTATCCCCCTGATGTAATAGTAACTGAAATTTCTGATGAGATATCAGTACAATCACTTATTCATCATGCGGTGTCTCGGTTATGTCAAATTCAAAAAGACGTGCTTTGTATGTTGAGTCATATTGATGCTCACTATTTAATAGGACAATAGTGCTATGACGGGATAGAAGGCTAAGCGCAAACAAAAAATTTATCATCAAAATAATTCCAATTCAGATGTATTATTTATCTAATAATGCGAAAGAAATCAATGAACAGAATCCTAATTCTTATTCTACAAGATACTGTCGCATTAAATTTGTGTTTACAAATGAATCTGTAAATGTAATAGAAATCAAAGGACAGAAAATAAAGGAACAAATAGCTAAACTAACTCCAACGATTATAATCGTTAAATTATAATTATTATTATCTCTAATCATAATTATAGATGTAAGTAATATATTTGTTAGATGTGGATGATTTTATAGTTGTTATTATATGTAAAATTCTTTTTTGTATGATAGTAAAATCTACAATACCATCTCTTCATGTATTTCATACCAAACCTGTTATTTCTGCGAAACAATTCCTCGTGAGATGAACAATTTAGGTATTCTTTCTCAGAAAGCGATAAATGCAAGCTATTTAACTTTCGGAAGCCTTTACATTTCTAAATTGGATTTCTTGAATGTGAGTTACATATAACTTTTAAATAAGAAATTAAGTCGTGAAAATCCGGTAATATAAAAAATAAGGACAAAATTCCAGAAAGAAAAAACGACGAATGATTGAAGAAAATTTTAGTAAAAAATTAAGCTTGTTAGTAGATATATCTAAACATCAAACTGGCAATACAAGTGACAATAAAATTACCAACATTTTTTTTTGAAACCTAGAAAAGTTCGCTGAAATAACTGGAGTTAAAGTTGAATTAATCAAACAATTCTATGTTATTTTGGATTGCTTCAATTGGTTTCCAGTAGATTTATATAAATTTGAAAGAACATAAAGAAAACTTTGAAATTATATTTGAAAAAATCGTTGATACTCTATGCTTGTCAGGGTGTATAAGGTGCTTTGTCATGATAAAAATATTGTAGCCTCAAGTATTTTTCTAATAGAACAGCTTTCTGAAGAAATTAAGATTCGAAAATATCGCAAGTTATTTACTAGAAAAACATCAATACTAAATAGAAGCTGATCTGTTAAATCAATTGATGATTATCTCAAATCCATTGATTGCCAATTTTAGATCTTCTAAGAAAATAAAACACAATAAAATGTAGTCAAAAGTCTTAGATTTATAGACAGAACCATACTTATCTACTCCATAACAAGAAAAAGACATAAAAACAACGACTATCTGAATTCCATTCTCCAAACAATATTGGTACATATAGCGAGAAATTTGGGGAGTTTATAGTATTCTTATTACTGTTCCTATATTTTTAACCTTCATAAGCCCGACTAGGGTACATATGTACCCCAGAGTGTATTAAAAAGGTATTAAAAATACAGTTATTTCCTTCAGTTTACCTTTTTATTACGCTAAGTTGTCTATAAAAAAAAGGGAAGATACTTTTGATGTATTCTGCTGGATAATACTAAGTGAGGTACATTTTTACTCCATCTTGTTCTTAACGTAACATTTTGGAGTCGGTCTTATTAAGGTTAAAAGTTTGGGAGGTGGTGTTCTGAAAATTTTAAAAATGTTTGTGTAATACAAATATTAGAAACATTAATAAGTGGCAAAATAATTAGAGTGTTCTCTTCAACTTTGCCTGGGCTCCTTCTAGTTTCAGTTTTGATTGAATCACGGAATTCCGTTTTAGCCAAGTTTTATGGTTTATGTACATAAGTACCCACGTCTTTTCACAAATCTTATAATTAGACTCTGTGTGACATTCTTGAGCCAAATTTCCACATAATTAAATTCTATTAACTGCTTTATATAAATAGATATATATTATTTCCTTCTTCCTTTTTTTTCGTTATAAATAGACAATAAATATTATATACATGATTTTTTTTGTCAAATTTCGTGAAGTAGGTATTTGATGAGTTTCATCTTTTGCAAATCCATATTTTACTATTACAAATTGTAACAAATTCAAAATTCAAAACGCCTCCCCTAAGATATATAGGGATGAATATCTGCAAAGTGAAGCACTAAGTATATTGTGTAAACTGTGCAATACGGAATTAAAGGATATTACTGTTTTTTTAAGTTTAAAAATACGTGGCGTCTTCATTTATTAGTTGATTTTTACTTAATCACTGATAAAAATTTACTAATAAATGGAGACGCCACATATTTTTAAATTTAAAAAAGTAATGTCCCTTGATATCTTCTCTGTTCCTTAATTCCCCATTTTACGGTACATATGATAAAAATTTGAACTTATAAACACATTTTATAAGTTAAAAAAAAGTTATTGCGTAAAATAGTTCCACTAAAATACAAATATAATGCATTGTGCGACGTCAAGTTTTCCAATATGTATTTTAAAATTTATTCGAAAAAAGAGGCTACAAACCCATGTTTACCTAAACATAGGTATATGTATACAGTTACTCACAAAATTGAGTGTACACCCGAGAAGTGATTAAATATATTGAAAGATTTTCCAATTTTCATGTTTTTTTATTCCTTTTTTTTATTTATTGTTTCATTCTAACATCAAAGAACGATATGGTTGTAATAAAATGTTCAAATATTATATATTAATTATTTATTTAATATAAATTCAAAAAAGGTACAAAATACGGTGACACAAAATTGAGTGTACACTCGATAATATTTTGCGATTTCTTTGCACGAATGGAAAAAAAGTATCTTGGCAGTTCTTATATATTGTTGTTTTTTGTATCTAAGGTGATCTAAGTAGAATTTGTCTGCAAAAATTAGCAGTTTAAGAAAAATGGCGCAAGTTCGTCGCGAAATTTCTGTTGAAATACGAAAACAAATAATAAAGTGGTATTGTGAAGGAAAATCTTTTCGTGAGATAGGAAAATTAGTTGGTAAACCCCATTCAACGATCCATAAAATCATTAACCGGTACAGATACGAAGGAACTATTGAAAATAAAGCTGGTAGAGGAAGAAAGAAAATCTTAACTCCTAGAGATGAACGATTTATCTTGAAAAAAATAAAGCAACATCCAAAAATAAGTGTACCACAATTACGTAACGAAGTTTCTGAAAGATTAAATCGTTCATTATCCGTCGAAACAATACGAAGAGTTCTTCGAAAGTATAATTTCCATGGTAGAATTGACCGTANTTTAGGGATAGGGTAATGTTAACAAAAGTTGTAGATTTTTGAATTGTGAACGCCATGCCGTGGTAAAAATTGGAGCATTCCATTTGAAATAAGCAAGTTATTGAGGTTTGAAATGATACAAATTTGGACACATTTTTCGGGGGTTGCGAAGACTTTTTTGGAAATTCAAACACGTCAAAACGTAGCTTATTAAGTCCTCTTAGAACCTTAGAAGATTGATTCCGCAATTAGCAGCGGTTAGGGCACAGCACCGATTTCTGGAGGACCTTGCAGCTGTCAAAATTTTCCGATTTTCCGGAATAACTCGGAAACGACAAACTTTAGACACAAGATACTTTAGATAAAGAGGTCTTAGAATTTGACAAAGAATCCAAAAATGGCAAAAAAATTAGGGGGTACCATTTAAAAAAACATAAGTTTGGTGTGTCACGCTTCGGAGAGGACCCTGTATAAAGAGAAAATATTTTCTAAAAGTAGTCCTTAATGTTATCTAACGAACAGCCAAAACAGATATTTAAAAAACTTTCCCGTATTCCCAATATCTTACACCGCGCTGAGCGTGGGACACCCTGTATATACGCTCAATCATAAGTCGCGAATACTGCAAGGACATAAGTATCACTAGTTGAATTGTTCCCTTATGTGGATCCTTCCTTACAAATGTTGTTTTTAAGAATTGCGGCTAATTTATAAACATAATTTGGAACATTTTAAATATTTGATAGTTTTTCTAGTATGTACTGAAATGTTACAAAAAAAATTCATTGGGTACAAAACTAAAGGACCAATGAAGTTTTCTATTCAAATTTCGACTTAAGCCACATTAAAATTAGATTTAATAATGAGTAACGTCGCCATTAGAAATTATACATTACTTTATGTGATCTTTCTAATGTTTCGAGCAATTTGCCAAATTCCAGGCTATTATTCGCAAAATGTTAATATTTTCCTTTTAGGAATTCTATTAAATAAACTTCCCGTCGCGTTGTTAACGAAAAGATAGTTATAAATCCTTCTTAATTAAACGCAAATTGTAATTATGATATCTGTCAAAAAACTATGATAATTGCCTTCCCACAGCTACTAGACATTTGATAAAAATATGGTGCTATAATTTTGCATACCATAAAAATGATTGTATCTTTTTGTAACAATTTAATAAACATTCAAGAAATAACAAATTTCACAAAAGTGCTTCAAATTACATTTATAAATTAGCTATAATTTTTAAATTAACTTTCATTAGGGAGAATCCAGGTAGACGCAAAATTCAAGCGATATTATAGTTATGCTCTTGAGTTTATAATACATTGCTGAACAATTAAAGTGAACATTGAAGATATCTGGCAGGTCAATTTTGCATTTAATTAAACGATTTAATTGAATGATAACACATACTGTTTACGAACAATGTAAACAGTACTGTTATATTTTGGTTAAAGGTGCAAAGGAATAAAAGACAGAAAACAATGAATTAATAGGTACAGAACAATCGTATAATCTTCGAAGTGAGACAAAATGCTTTACAAAACAAACTCAAAATAGTTTCAAAAAGAGGACAACAAACTTCTACTTACTACTTCAAGAATAAAGGCTCATTGTCCATAAATCTTCCGTGTCCGTTCCATAATTAGTGCATATATCAGTAGTAGAGAGGTAAACAATCGTATATTCATAAATGGAAATATTCAGTAGAGAGCAAAACAAATGTCAATGCTATCTTACTGATAAATAGAGATATTACATTTTCAAAATTAGATATACGAGTATTATACTTATAATAATAAACTACCAATACGTGGCTTACTAATTTTTACCATAATAGAAAATTAAAAGAGTGCAGTTTAAAAAATTGTTGATTCCATGTCGGGTAATAGTAAAGTTACGACTGTTTACCTTTCTGGTACTGATATCAACTTACATATATTCAGTTTTATTTTGATGCGCCAGTATAGAACAGCATTTTTGATTGAACGATTTCAAAGGAAATCTATAGTTCTACTGTTTCACACAGTGCTTCGTTGTCTGAACTAAATTGCACTTCTTTAATTGATTTGCCAAAGACGTAACAAATGTTTATGGACGAGTCAGGAATGTAATCTTAATATTATAAGATTGTGAAGACTAAGCAGATCTTGAACCATTTCCATATCGCTGCCTCGGAACAAGACTGTTACAACTCAAAAATTTGCAGTTTTGAGTTTAATTCATATTTTCACTAATTTTTATATGCATTTTTCAGGGTAAGAATATTATACATGTGACTCATTTCTTTAAAGACGGCAACATTCATATTGTTACAACTTGTAAATGTCATAATAATTGCGATCAAAAGCATTACATGTCATCTTGGTACTTTATTTTCAATAGCCGGATTTTATTTTCCATGTAAGGAAGTAACATTTTTACTTGTAACATTAATTTAACTTTTTTTTTTAATTTAACGTGTTTTCGGTACAGAATAGCTATATTTTATAATGTACCCTTTTTGTTTGAAAAAATTTGTCAAATATTTGATACTTTTTGGCGTTAAAATGGATTATTAAAATTATCAGATGAATCATATTTCTATTTATTTTCAGAAAATAACTATGAATCGTACCAAATTAACTTTAAAATTCGCAAGAGATACCAATAATGAGAATCGTTCATCTATCTTAAACATGAATTGTATTGCTGAACTACTAAATGTAAATACAATAATTCACAAAGAAACAAAAATTGAAAATAATTCTGCACATTACGCTTCATCAGTGCTTAGCACTTTTGACGATTCTGATGCTGATCCCAATTTCGACATTTTTGATATTGGTACGAGTTCATCTGAAAACAATAAATCAGAAAATTTTCATTCTCCAAAATTTGCAAATGATTTAGCTGTTTCTAGCACGTCCACAGAAATAAAAAGGATAGTGAAATCGCCAATTGTTTTGGTACAAAAAGGAAAAAAAACGTTCTAGGTCTGAAGATCAGTGGAAAAGAAACGTCGTAAAGCACCTACGAAACTCTGGAAAAAGCTATGAATATTAAAATATTATGTTATACAAAACATCTTATGAAGAAAAGGATTTTTTGAAAGTTAACATTATGAAACAAGTAAGCGGGAACGTTATTTCCTTGTTTTTGCGGATAAAAAGTAAGAGAAATCAGAAAAGCTATCCTGACCTTTTGAAAATTTGCGTGCATCATCAATTTTAGATGCGTTTTTCCCATAAACCATTTCTCATAACGACTTCAATAAGGTATATTTTTTTTAAGCAGAAAATGTAGGAGAATAGATTTTTCTAGCCTAAAATAGCATACAGAGTAGTACAAAAAAGTTGTAACAGTTTAAAGAGGTTCCCATCGTCGCCGGTCGTGATCTCTAGGTAATACAACTAAATCGACAAATTTCAATTTCTCATCACAAAAAACCCCCGGATATCCAATTCCGTGAAATTATCTCGAAACAGTCGAAAGATATTTAAGGAAATGTGATTTATTTTTTCAACTTTAACGCCCTGTATCTCCGTTATTATTAACTTTCGGTATAACATAAATTTAGCTAAACCGCATTATTTTTATGTCTAGTATCTCCAGTTTAGCGTTGACCCATTCTTTCTCACTCACCCTGTATAAAGTATAAAAAACAGGGACATCATTAGTGTTTTTGGTGAAACTTGGGACTGAACGATATTTTATCGTCCTAAGGGATTCGGCATGTTTACAACGTATTGTGACGTTTGAACTCTGATTCGCAGTAATACAATTACTGAAACACCCTGCATATATCTCAGTTATTTGTTTTATTGTTAGTTCAATTTGACTGTTTGATAATACTGTTCAATTTTTTTGCAACAAATTTTTGTAACAAATATCGGGCATAGTTAGCTCGATCCGCAGGGATCTCTTGAGTGTTTCTGTATCATTACTTTTTTTATTAATTAGCTAAAAAATATTAAAATATAATATTTATAAAATATTTTTATTAATTTTAATACATATTTTAAATATTCGCTAACTAACAAAAACTAATGATGCAGAAATACTCAGAAGATCCTGGTGAATCGAACTTACCATGTCCGCCATTTGTTACGTTTTTGAACTTCAACAGTGTAATATACTGGAAGATATTGAAAATGCAACAACCTGTAATATTTAAGGTTTATTGTCCAAAATTTATTAAATGGATTGCTTAGATACTTGTAATTGATGATAGTTTCGTCGCTTAGGGATTCACAGTTTTCCTTTTTTTGGCTCTCAATAATTTCTAAAGTATTCGTTTTCTGCTTAGAATCCATCGCTCTTATTGTTTCTTCTTATTTTATTTTTTGGAGCTTTAAGTAAGTGTTTGAACGGAGACCTATTTTAGTGCTACAGAAGGCAGATGTTTTCTTTCGACAAATTGAACAGAATTGGGAGAACTACTTCTACAACAATGCGAACATGGACTAATTAGATTAAAGAATGGAGAGAACGGCCTCGCTAAGATAACAGTGCAGTACGACGGACTAATAACCGTAAGGAACGGCTTGTTAGGATAAGGGAAATGAAGGAACGTTTCACAAGCAACAGATTAATTGCAAGTGAATGGTGGAGTAAAATCTTATGAACTGCAAAACTATTGACCTCGCTTCATCGTACCTTTAACTTAAATATGTATGTACATCAAAATGAAAAACTATATTGGTGCCGAGAATCTGTCCATGACGGCCGTAGAAGAATTCATTATAGATGTGGTGAAAGAAACGAAATCCAGTTTGTCCTGAAACATAAAAGCGCCTTTACTGGGGATTTTATGGTATACGGTGCGGTATCTTATGAAAGCAAATCATCTGTGACATTTTTTAATAGCAATATTAATGACCAGGGTTACATCAATGAAGTTCTACAATTTATAGCAATAACTGACGTTACTACGAGGTATTTTAAAGAAACTGATATCATCATTTTTCCTTAGCCTCTCCAGATCATTCAACCATAGAGCTTTTACGGGATATGATAGGTTGCAGGTTGCGCCAATTGCCAGCTTCCATAATGGACCTAGAGGCTGAATCATGAAATTTAGGTTGTATAGATCCCATTTCCATAGGAAAAAATCAACAGATTCATAAGAAGCATGTCTCGTAGACAGAGTATTTTGAGACGCTCTAAGATATTATTAAGGTTTTTATGTTATATGTATGTAATTTTAGATTTATGAAACTTTTATCATTTAAATTTTTATATACGTTAATAAATTTGCCAAAAATTATTAAAATATTTTTACATTTATTGGGTGTTGCATTTTCAATGCCATTCAGTATAGGAGGTACTCATTTTTCATTCTCATACATATAAATCTGTATTAATATTACCCCTTAACGACTAAAGTCTGAATAACCATAAGCCGATCAATTTTTATTACACCTGCATCAAAAATGGTAGTTTCCAAGCCACATTAATTTTTACTGCTTCTGAACGTATACGGGGTATAACAAAAAAAGGGGCTAGCTATATACAACGGACTTCTAAAAGTAAGAAAATAAATTTATATAAACATATCACGCTGGAAGAATAGTGATACAATTTAAAAAATCACAATTTTGGAAAGTGAAGTTTAAAGTTTGATATTTTTTTAATTTTTTTTTAGTTTATTAATTTTTTTTAACTAGAAATACTACCTGAAGACTGAATTATCTTTTATGTATGGGTTTTCTTATCAAAAAAAACAATTCTGTTCCTCGAAAATGTCATAGAAGTCTCATTATTCATATATATTTGCACCTTCCTGATAATCTGGAAGAACGATACATCTACCATTTCTGCGCGCAATCGACGAGTTAAACATGTGGAACTATTCCAAAATAATGAATTAGTTTTTCAACTGTCTGTTGGTATACATAACTCAAAAACGTCGTTTTTTTTAGTTGTGTCATTATTCTTCTGGAGTGACGATATGTCCTAAAATGGTTTGTTAATGACTGCCATTTAAAAAAATAGATTATGGCAAATAAAAATCAAAATTGAACCACAGGCGTTCTCATATATCTAGTGATATATGTATATGTGTCCGTAATTAAGTTACAAAAAGGAATTTTTGGGCGCATAAAGTCGTCATGGCTTAAAAGTGTATTGCTGCTCGTAGAGGTTATTTCTAACACCTATTGTGATTTTTATTTTTATTTGTATTAGCCAGCTCACTATTTATTATAATTTCTATTAAATAATTTTGTTTTCTGTTAATTTTTTTAAAACGATGATAGACCATCATCGAACCATTTTAAGAATTATGTCTACATAAACTTTTTTTTTATCCTTATTTTTAGTCGTAGAAATCCGCTGTGGATAGCCAGCCTACTTTTTACGTTGCACCCTGTATATGTATATCATTCATTTATCAATTATTCTGTGTTCTTACTCACTTATGCGAAAAAAGTAAATAATTTTTTACTAACTTATTATCTTATTCAAACCAAAATAAACATTTTTTTTATGTTTATATTGATACTCTAAAGCGCAATTGTGGATTTTGATAATAATTTTTGATTCACTGAAAATCCTTTTTAAGGAATAATGCGAAGGTTCAAAATGGATTCGAATAAAAAACAAATATCTATAAGAACTAGAAGCGGTTTCTTGTTTTTTTATGGTAAGTATTTCTAGATTTACATTTTATTATGTTTACAGTTCTAACTTGATTATTACCAGTGAATTTCAGTTTAAAATGAAAATTAAGTTCTATAGTCACATCTAGTAGTTTTTAAATAGTAAAGAATTTAAAATAGCGAAAAACTTGACTCATCATTTGTAACAACTTTTACCATTTTAAATGTCAATAATCTTATAAGGTCATCAAACCCACAGTACATGTTTGAATATCTTGATATACAAAATTTTAACCTTTACCTTGGACATGTTTAAGTATGTTAAATAAATAACTTTAGTTTCAACTATAACACCAGTGGCATGCGTGCCACCGGTGAACATAGAAAAATTTAAATGACACGCCGGAAAAATAGCTAATAGCTAGTTTTTATTTTGCTTATCACGATTTCATTTCGTTACACAAAAGCATAAGAAAAATAAAAAATGTAAAACAATTCGCATGCACATATAAAAAGGTTTACCAACCCTGTATTACAAAATTCGAAATATATTTGTAATATGTAGGTAGTAAATTATATTTAGTAAAACCCCTGCAATTCCAATATACATTGCCCAAAGGCAGATCAAATTTCATAGATAACAGGGACTTTCATCTTCTTTTAGAAAACCAGATTTTAGAGATAGTACATGTTCAACAAATAATGTTTGTTTATATTAATAACATCTATACCAGATAACGGATTTATTTAATAATAATCAGATTAAGTGGGCGAATTATGTGTGGGTTAATATGGTTTATTTTTCGATCGCAATTTTTTATATTTTTATATTATTATTCATTTAATTCAATTTACTTCCCTTGCATTGGTTATTTTCAAAAGTAGCTTGAAAACAATATCATATATCCAAAAAATGTAAGAAATTGAAAATTTTTTAAAAGACATAAAGATGATAAAAATGACATTAATAAATGTTACTGGTGGGGTAGAAAAAAAATGGATGGGTAAAATTAGTATTGGTTCTAAAAACCATAAAACCCTCTAGATTTTATCAATTTTATTTATTATATTACACTGGTTTACAAAATTAAATGTTTGATTTGTCACTCGACCAATTGATACATGAATGTACTCATATAAGTTTACTGAGCATAAAAAACAATATAAAAAATTTTTCTAATGGGGGAATTTCTGCTGAGGAACAAATTTGTGTTCTTCGGTATATGTCTTTACTTTTAATATTTTAAGGATCAAACGGTAATACTAATCCATAACAATTATATAGCACTGGAAAGAAGATGAAATTGCGCATCCAAATGTATTTTTATCGTTCAAATCGGATAAAAATTGGCTGAGTTATCGACGAGTAAAGTGAAAGTTGTATGCAATTTTTGAAGATTTTCAGTCACTCTTCTCATTTAAATCAGTTTTTTACATGACAAGTAATTCCAACACACCAAGTTTTAAATTTTTAATCGATAGTTTCTTCAATTACAAAAACTTAAACACCACTTTAATTGGAATTGGATGTAAAATGAGGACAGTGAATTTTTTTTAAATTGTTATTACAAGTTTTCTTCATAACTTTCATTCACTAACCAAACATTTTTTAAAATTGACAAGTGTCAGTTTATTGACAAATAAATATTTATACAGGGTAACACACGGCTATAGGACGATTTTTATCTAAAAGAAAATTGTAA
>JABRWK010000089.1:56528-67581 GCA_013372445.1 Hypothenemus hampei | reverse complement strand
GTCAAAAGTACGTCTTTATACATATCCGTTTGTAAAAACCGTTGCTAAGGACTCACCGTGCATAAAGACCGTTGCTAAGGCCTGAGCGTGCATAAAGACCTTTTTCTACAGGCGGTTGTAAAATGTCACTTTACACATCACAAACGGTGTCAAAAGTGCTTCTTTATGTTTGTTTATCCGTATCCAACTATAAAACAGTTTTACCGTGCGTAAAGTATTTGCAGTGCGTAAAGTACTTACTTTACGCACCGATATCAGAGCCACTTTGATAATATCCTTTTCCTGTGTTGCGAATGTGTCTGTCAGTTGTCAAAATTGACGGATAGTTTGTCAAATAGCAAAGACCTTGTGGAAATTATTTTAATTTTAATATTTGTGGTTAGTTTTCTTGAAAACCTTAACTTTGAAATAAGAGGCATAGACAAATTTTTATAGTAATTAATTATTATAATTATTATGAATTGTAACATTGATTGTGAAGTTAGAACAGTTTTGTATGGTAACACCAGGTGTGCTTAAGCTTGAAGGAATATTTTCATTTGAGGTAGAAGGAATATTTTCATTTGAAACCGTTGGGTATGTATCCTGATTTGATATTAAAACATCATTATTTTTAGTAATAGTGGAATTACCCAAGATTCGAGAAGTTGTCTCCATTTTATTAGCAATAGATTCATCGATATAGCCTTCAGCTACTGCTGAAGACTTCCACCCCCCATGTTTTTTAATTTTAAGCAGATCTACCCCACTATTTGCTAATAAAGTGGCAGAGGAGCGCCTAAAACAATGACCAGTGTATAACTTGGGATCCTCTAAATGTAAGTACTCCGCAATTAGTGACGGAATGCGGCCGAAAGTGTTGATCCCTACAACTTGATTTATGCATTTTCCTCTTATGTATTTTAAGAAGAAGTGCTTTTCTCCGGCAGTTTTACCTTGACGCAAATTATTATACAATCTATAAAAAAATTGCAATTATATAGTTTTAAGAAAAGAAATTGGATATAACCGATAAAGTTTCAAATAATCCACTTCCAAGTTGTCGTCATTAAATACAGTGAAGGTTCTTTCAGTGTAAGTTTTTGTTTCGGGAATATTAATTATTAATACATCGTCTGTTTCTTTGATGTCTTTAGGAACCATATTATATAACTCATGACGCCGGCAGGCTCCGAAAATTCCAAAAATTAACGCAATCTAAAAGGCATAATTTGAATATAGGGCTACTAAATATTGAAGAAAATAAGGTACTTTAATCATCAGAAATTGATCATCCGGCGCTTCTTGTAAAAATTGCAAAATTTCTGCTTTAGATAAAGTTTTTGATTTTTTTGGGCGGAATCCAACTCCCTTTTGTTTAATAAAAGAAATTAATTTCTGGTAAGTACCAATATCCACATTATTTTTGGCCCGAAGAGTGCACTTCAGCATGGAATATATTGACCATAATGACGAAGGTTTATAAGTTTTACTTATACTAGAAAAATAGGCAAGTAAAACATTTTCGGAGAATCTCTTAACTTGTTTAAGCTCGCTCCATTTTATAAATTCACTATAACGCTTTTCATATATAAGTTTAGATTTTTGCGGTAAAAGATTTAAAATGGCGTTCTGCGCGTCCGTCAAAATTTCTGGAGGTGTACAGCCACTAGCTTCTTCCATTTTAATACAATAGATATTTTAATTCAATCACAACAACAAATCGCAATGTGAAAAGTATTACTTAATGTAATAAATTGAAATAAACAGTTGAAGTATGTTTAATTTTTGACAGTAAACTTTTTAATCCTAATAAATGTCAAAACGATGCTATCAAAGTGGCTGTGATCATACAAGCACATAAAGAGTCCATTTGTAGGTTAAAATTTTATAACCTGTAGAAAAAAAAAATCTTAAAATTTCCCCTGTAGAAAAAATAGTGTATGCAATACGTGAGTAAAGATGTTTTATGTCATTCGCTCGGATTTATTTTGCACCTCGCCTTCGGCTCAGCGCAAAACAGCTCCGAGCTCATGCCATAAAACATCACTTTACACACTTATTACATAAATAACTATTATTAAGCAAATAAGGGTGGCTTTATTTACTATTAAGAAGATTTTTTTCGGTAGAGCATGAAATTTAATTTAATTAATTGATAGTTCCAGCTCAGTTGCATCAGATAAATTGTACTTCTTGATTAAATTAAATTGCGTGTTTATTTTTATTTAGGAAAAACTATTTTTAACATGTTCAAGTAATATGGAAACTTCTATTATTCCGAAAATACAGAGACGTTTGTCTTACTTAATCAAGGAAATATGTTTTGATAAAATCGTTGAAGCGAAGCTTTTGTCCAATAAGATTAATAAGACTGCAATCAATCATGGTTAATGTTCAATACTGACATAAAGAAAGATCCATTTTCAAATCCATATTTCTTGATACTTGAATGTGTCAAGGTTACCTATTAAAGAAATTCCTTGTTTTTAGACCAATTGACGTAAGCGATTAACGTTGAAAACTTTTTTAATTAAAATGTTGAATTAATTTAAATTGATCAGCTGAAATCTCAGATGAAATATTAAATTTCCAATAATGCATTAAATAAATTGAAGATAAACCATCTCCTTGTACTTCACTTCTCGTAAACTTGGAAAAATGATTTAAGTTAATTCCTTATAAATAAAACATTTTGATATTCAATGTAAAATACGTGTATAACTCATCAAACAATTTATAAATTTAAAGACTAAGAATCATCTGTTAGAAAATGTAGAATTTAGGGTCAATAGAAGAAAAAAAAATGCAGAGATTTAAAGTAAAAAAATATAGTTATACAAAAAAAAATTACTGGGTATGTATTATTAATTTAAAGAAAAATATAGACATTTTATTTTAAAAAGAATGAGACAAAATATAAACAGAAATACTTTTGCGAAATGTTAAATATTGTACAAAACTGTGTTACTTTCATTAAAAATTGCTGATGAGTTGTGAAAATTAAATTGCAGCTTAGATATTAATAGAAAAAATGATGCAAACTCTTGCATTTTTGCTTTGTTTATTATGAAGGTTTAGAAAGGTAGTAAGTGCTATTATAAATATGCACATCATGAATAAATTTTATTTCAAAAATTACAAACATTTAAATTATATAGGAACAGGGTGATTGATAAATCGATAAACAGTTTTTCATGGGAAATAGATAAGGTCATTTAGAATCTATATAATCATATTTACCATTATACAAAGTCTCACTGCTTTTGAAATATTGACTTTCTTAGATATTTATGCAAAATAATTGAGTTGTTACAATTAAATTAATTTTTTATAATATTAAATACAGCTTTTAGCTTTTAGAAAATATTATTAATATGCGTATTTACAAAGTAAAACAAAAATTAATTAAAAAGTATTATTACAGACAATTATGTAGACAAATCGAAGTGTTAAAATACTTTGGTTCCAATTTATTCTTCCATTTTAATCAAAATTTTCTCCAGCTATTAGTTTTTGAAATCCTATAATAATATAGTCGTAATTTTACAAGCTGGGTATGATGTCATTGTTTCTTTATCTCTTTATAAAATACACAAAATTTTTACACGTGACAAAAAATTTTTTAATTAAACCTTTGTGAACCAAGAAAATTTTTTTCATAATTTTTAAAAATCTCTTTAGTTTTACTTAATAATCAATGTTCCGTTCTGTAAATCTATAAAAAGAAATAGAATTTCCACAGTAGTTACCCGAAAAATTTTGGGGAAATGTATGATATCATTAATGCTTATAAGGCCACACTTTATTTCTGGCGGATTAAGAACAATTTTTTTAACAAACATATTTGTTAAAAAAATTCTCAAAAATAAATATTTAGCTTAAGTATTTTTGCTGAAAATCGGCGAAACAATTTGTATCGTTAGTTTAGAGCAATTTAACAGAATGTTGTACATTTTTGCAAGAATATTCCTGTTTTATGACACGTGTTACTCCAAAAGAGTACGCGGATTATGGTTGCCTTAGCTCTTATATTCACTTAAAAATAAGTGGTTTCAACAACTGCTTACAAGGGCGGTCAGGAAAAATACTTGTTATGCGTTTCATTCGTTGCACATTGGGCAACAAAGAGCTAACGTCACGTATTGAATTCGTACAAATTGCATTACCCGAGAATTAATGTTACAATAATATTTAACATTTTCTGTCAATCAAGTTTTTGTTTGCACTTACGTTAATTCACACCTAATAGCCAGCTTATAAAATTATTATAAGAACATTCATTTTTTATAGAGACCCACATATATTGGATATTGGATTTTTCAATTTTTGAACAGAGTTTAAAAATGCTTTTCAATCATGTGTAACAACATTACAAAAGTTTTTCCAATTCAAATAAAATTAGGAAAGTTTAATTTGTTTTCTAGTAGGCCATCAATTCGATCTCTTTGCAACAAGAGGTTGTTTCCATGGATACAAATAAAGAGTATCTTGGGAAATATTTCGTGACAAACTGTCATTTAGTTGCTTATTGCTTGCGAAGTGTGTTAGAAAAGTTTTAGTTAAATTACTCAGATGAAGAAAATTTTAATATTCTGAATACGAAATAAGCTATCCTGAAAGATGCCAGCCTAACTCCATGCACTTCAGATCATTAACGATAAATTTATTAAATTTTACAAACAAATATTATAAAGGTAATAATTGAAATGAAACGATTTTGGAAAATATTACGAATGGTTCAAAAAATGTGTCAGAGTAATACAACTACAAATAGAGTGCTTAAATATAACGTGGTCATAGGATTTTAAAAAAGAATAAATGTTTCCCGTACAAATAGACAATCGATCAAGTGATATCTAATGAAGACTATTTGCGGAAAACATGCTTTTCAGAATGGTTTATTAGCCGATGCAAACAAATTAATAACTTTACATCTAAAGTAATTTCAACAGATGAACCTCTAGTGACAAATCGTGTAATTTATAACAAACATAATATACATTATTAAGATATATTATTGGAGTGCTGACAATTCGAACCTCACATCAGATGGACGATTACAGTGAAATTTGGATTTAATATATGGTGTGGAATTGTGGGTGAGAGCTACTACTTTTCCCAAATTAACCCCTAAACTAAGAGAAATTTTTATTTCACTAAAATAATTTTTATGAGATTTAATTATTTTTAACGAAAATTCAGACTCCGCTAGATATTTGACTATGCTTTGTGAAAACATAATACCTACAATTCAAAACGTAGGTCTTCCTGATGAATTCGGACAAATCTATTATCAACATGACAGCTGCCCTCTACACAATACTTTAGAACGTCAACAGCAACTTGAAAATACTTTTAAAGATCGAATTATATTAAGTAGAGCCAACTCCTTGATATCAGACTCCTTAATTTTTATTTACGGAGATTTATTAAAAACAATGATTTTGACCCATTTAAAAATAGAAATTTTACAGAAAATTAACTAAAACAGCTTTTAATCATAATCGGGTGAACTTAACTCAGAAAAAATAGTATGATAAAGGTAGCTGTTATGGTTTGTTAATTAGGACATTCTATTGTACCGTTATTTTTGTTGATAAGTTATTTTCTAAAGTATTTAATTCATTCCTTTGATTGTAATTTTTGACATTGATAAAACCAGACTTAATAATATGGTTTGAAGTGTTTAAGATTAGGCTTTCTGTTGGTTTAGAAATAAATTTACATCTCAAAGCTTTCTTCATTTCAGTAATTAATATATTTACTGCAATTTTTCACGAAATGTTCACTTAGATACTTTTTTTTGTACCTATGAAAACAACCTCTTATTACAAAGAGGTGGAATCCATGGCCTGCTACAAACAAGTAAAACTTTCTCTATTTTCATTGAATTGGAAAAATCTTTGTCAAATTGTTATACAGGGTGTTTGTTAAGTACACGGCCAAACTTAAACGGGTGATTCTTTGAGTAATTATAAGAGGAAAAGGTGATATAAACATAGGTCCGGTAATGCTTCGTTTTCAAGATACAAAGGGTATCAAAGTTGAAAAAAGAAATCATATCGATACCTTCCCGGAAAAACATCGTAAGTAACATTTTCAATGACATTTACTTTTTGGTTGTTTGCTTGTTTAACAAGATTTTACATATGTATTTAAAATAAAATTCATTTTTTCTTGGTAACACTTAGCTCAAATTTCAAGTTAGTCATTTTATAAAATAAAAAATAAAATATATTAAACTAATTTTAAAAAGTTTTTGTGCTTTTCTGTCAAAAATTAATTTTGTCACTTGCGACGTTTTTCCGGGAAGGTGTCGATATTTTCTTTAATATCTTTCAACTAATTTGAGCTAATTACACTAAATTTGGTGTATGGGGGTTTCTTGGGATGAGAAATTAAAATTTATCGACGATTTCGGGGTATCTCCTAGAGAGCGACGCAGAAAATTGCATCTAAAGCTCATGATGCAGGCAAAAGTTCGAACGACCCGAATAACTTTTCTGACTTATTTGATTGCATGAATTCGGTATCCGTTGGATTAATTCTTCTTTAGTGTTGATCGGAATTCATAAACTAGGGACTTTACATGTCTCCAAATGAAAAAATTCATCTGATTTAAGTCCGGTGATCTTTTATTTTTTCAACTTTGATACCCTGTACCTTGAAAACGAAGCATTACTGGACCTATGTTTATATCACCTTTTCGTCTTATAATCACTCAAAGAATCAGCCGTTTAAGTTTGACCACGTATTTAACAAATACCCTGTATATCATTATGCAGTATTTTCTAATTCTAGTTAGAAATTGAAAATTTCAATCTGACGTCCCTAAAAAAAATTAAAATTGTCATCAAAGCCCCAAAAATTAATAAATTTTGAACATTTTATTTTGCACCATTAAATTCTCGGTTTACGAGTGTCTTAATGATAGGACTTTTGGAAAACTGTCAAAATAAAAAATTCAGAAGTTGTAAAGAAAAGTTAAAAATGCAACTTTTTAGTTTTTCAAAATTTCAAAAAGTGAAAGAATTGTAGAAAGTTTTCTGAAACTTCCCCTGTTAAACCATCTTTATACCTTTTCTATTAATTGAGATAGCAATATGGTTCAAACCAATTTAAAATACACTGCATATAGAGTAGACGAACAATAACATATACAGGGTCCTGTAATAGTGCGTCAGGCTTCCATATCTCCTATACCAATTAAGTTAAAAATTTTTTTCATTACCAAGCTTACACAGCACATAAGAGGTTATTTTTAAACTCATTTTTCATATTACCAAAAATTATTTTCTAGCGTATAGGATCCGCCATAAAAATGTGGCAGTAACAAATTAAGTTTTTTTAAATGGAAATCCCCTAGTTGTTTATAGGTATACAATTTGACATGTATTTAGGGTAAACAATGCATAAGATTCCAATGGTTTTTAAAAGGAATTATTTAAATGTTTTATACTGTATTTGCATATGTTACAAACCGTATGTGCAATCACGTTACATAAAGGGTCATACCTATTCTTATTTCAACATGTTTTTATTTCTTTTACTATTTGAAAATTTGATTGAGAAACAATTATAGACATAATGTCGATGTAAATAGTATGTCATGTAATTATTTATTATTATAACAATTATTGTTGTAAATGATCAGAAGCATTTATGTTCAAATCGATAACAAAAGTCCAGACTTTTTGAAAAATGAAGGTAGTGAATTACTTAAAATCGTACTACATATTATACTGAAAATTTACCAAGATTTCATGATTACAAATGAAATCTCAACGCATACAAACTGGAATATTTTGAATTTAAAATTACTAAAAAGAAAAACAAAAAAGAAGTTAAAAAATTATTTCATTGAAATTAGAACATTTTCTATTTTCCCGCTAGCAAAAGAAAATAAACCATGTGGTTGGCTATGTAATCAAAATTCTCATTTTAATAATTCCACGTGAATACATATACATATACGAGGGTTGTTTAATAATAAGAAACATTGTTGATCTACCTACATATAGCTATGAATTTCAGAAAAACTAGGTATAAATGAGTGGTCTAGATGCAAAACTCTCCATCTCCATATTAAACGGTTTTGAGTAAAATGTAAAAAACCGTTTACATATTACATTGATTTTGCATTGTACCGCCAAGTTAGAGTAACTTTTATAAGAGATTTTACGGTATATGACGCTTAAACTACTAAAATATATTTAGCAATTTTACTTTATAATGCAATAACACGCATGCCTTCAAATGTGATAAATTTGGAAACGGCGGGTTTTGCACCTAGACCATTCAAACCTAAACCATGTTGTCTATAAGTATCTCAATTGTTAATAAAATGTCCTAGTGAATATGTGATTCAATTCTTTTAAAATTATGCTATGTTAAAATAAGACGAAAATTTGTTAATTTGAACAAAAATTGACATGCAAATAAAAACGACTAAAAAAATATCTTGGCTTACCTAATGAGAATTAGTTCTTTTGGATATGGAATTTCTAGTATACGGAAGGCGACTGAACATATTAAACCGGAATCTACATCTAAAGCATGGAAGATAGACGATATTCGTTTGAACTTTGGGTTCTGTCTATGGATGACTAGTCTTTTGATCAAGGGCATTATGGATCAAGAAATGCAGAAAGATATATTGCAAAATGTAAAGTTTCCATACATATCAGAAAAACTGTCTTCTAAATGAGTGCCTCAAAACACAACAACGATTTGAATTACATAAACTGTGGTACTAAATACCTTTTTTTCTAGAAAATTAGAAAATTGTGATTCTCGAATGACCGACGGGGTCTCATGATTTTAACTCTGTAAAAATTTGTGAGGCGATATTAGAAATATTGTGAGCAAGATGAAATCCGATAATTACTAGTCAGTGTAAGGGCTTTAATTAAAATATGGAAATGTCATCGTATTTGTACACAAACAACATAAATAATGTGGTAAAAAAGTGAACTTTGTGGGGGCTATTTCATGGAAACCATAGTATTACGTATATTATGTTATGTTGGTTTGATTAGACAAGCTTTAAAAACCTATTCATCATCCTAAAATAATAAGCTTCCATTAATACAGAATCCTCTTATTCTAAAAGATATGGTTCATTAAACAAATGTTCTGTGAGTTACGAGCGATATTACGATTAGAGTCGCTTTATTATACAATATTTTTTAACAGTCATCAAGCCACCATTACCGAAGTGGGTTATTAACACATCAAAAACATCAGCGAAGAACTTTAATAGTAACACTGTTACTACCTATTAATAATCTAATAACTAGACAGTAGGTATGTACTATTTGGTTATACCTAATTATTTTTCTCTCTTATTGAAAATTTTTATTGATTGGATTAGATGATTTGATGTGGAATTGATGTTTAATGCAAGATTGTACTAGATCTATTATCATTACACACTACAATCATAAGACATAATTTAAGGTTTTAAAGAAAATTATAACATAAGTATTCAAAATGTAGGTCTACGTGTGTAACATACGGTGGAATCGAATGAAAACTCTAAAACTATCCTAAAAAAATACACGGAACTGAACGTTGGTTTACAATCTGGCGAAAATATTATTCTTTCCAAGTTGGAGGCCTAAAAAACAAGTAATTGTTGATGCGACTGGGGATCCGTCCTGAATATACTATCATCCACCTGAAACTATAAGAACAAGCAAAGAATGTCGTTATTTTTCTTCACTAAAACTCATAAAAATGATGCACATACAAAGGTTTAGGTTGACTCTTTTATGGGATACAAAAGAAGTAATTTTTGGAACACTAAATTCCTAATGTTATTACTATTACTAGGACTAGTTACTTAAAAGTTCTAAAAAACTGTCTCACACCAGCTATCAGAACCTAAGTGCAAAATTCTTTTCGTAATGATCATTTTGTAATAAAACAAAGTTCGTATACAGAGTGTGTCATAATTAGTGTTACAAATTTCATCAGTGGGTTAATTTGATCGTTACTTTATTGTTGAATTTATTATTGAATAAATTAAAAAACATTTTCTTTTGTTAAAAACATTTTGCCATAAATATCTTTTGAAAAGTCCCAAATTTCATACAAATAAATGTCTCAAATAATTTTAGAGATATTTACAAATTAAAATTTTTCTAATACGGTAGAGTCTGTTTATAATGAACCCAAAAAATGCAACAAATTAGTTCGTTATAACTGGTGAAAACTTACATTGGTTTTATGACAAAATTTTCATTTCAGTTCAAATTTTTCATTCTTTATAACCGAGAGTTCGCTATAAGCGGGTGTATTATAACCAGACTCTACTATAAATCTTTAACATTCTGTATTTTCGTAATGAAATATTTCCAAACTATGGTTTCAATAACAAACTAATACTATTTTCGATCAAACCATCCACTGCTAAAGTCTGTAAGACTAATTATGACTCACTCTGTATATGTATAAGTAAAATGGTTATATATAATTTGAAATTCGAGTGCTTCCCTTAAGTTCTTATCTGTATTGTTTCAAGTCGTATAATGAGAAATGATTACACTAATAATACAAGATAGATTGGTTTCATATTGATAGCGGAACAGTGGTCAAAATAGCAAAGAATTTTCCAAACAAAATTTGAAAAAAATATAATTTTAACAAAAAAATTATTTGTTTTATGGAACTTTTTCTTTGATTCCATTATCTATTTTGTAAACTACTCTTAAACAATCTTGTCACAAGTAAAATTAAAGGCTTATTTCCACTATTAAAAAAAAGTTTTTCAACAAATTAATTGCAATTTATCGATCTTTTCTTCAGCGGAAACCTAATTTAAAACAAGAACCGTGAAAATTCATTCTCAAATACATATTTATATGTACAGTATACGGATTTCTGTTTTAGTAACGTTATAACATTTTTAAACATCATATATCTGTTATTTAGCTTTGAAAATGAACTACACTCACCGACTTTAAATCCGAGACAGTCATAATTTTTATAAAGTTGAATTTATCGAAACTTTTTCCTACATCGCTTGATTCAAAAGATTTTTTGGTTCAGTTGTAGCTCTATTATGGGT
>JABRWK010000089.1:27622-49019 GCA_013372445.1 Hypothenemus hampei | reverse complement strand
ACTTGTAATTTTTAATAAATTTATTTAAATAAATTATATTATCTCAGTGTGGATATCCCTAAAAATTCTGCCTAATAAAAATGATAAAAAAATAATCAAATATTTTTTTACTTTTTTGTTTAGTACAACAAACAATTAATATTATTCTCAGGGAATGTTGCTGAAATGAGTATACTACTTTTCGCTTGTATGCTGTTATCCTGATTATCAGGTTATAATAACTTTGCAGGGTAGACCGATCGGGGCAGTTCCGAAAAAAGCTAATAAATGTCATTTTTTTCCAATTGACAACTCTTTCTATTTCATCTATAATATGATCATTGCTTTTACGTTTTTACAATTCAAAAAATTATAGTTAACCATTAACAGCTTTCCCAAAGAAATAAACTATTTTCTTCTTTTTTATATCTATTTGAAAAAAAATGTCCGGAAATGTTTCGGTCTCCCCTACTTGAGAAGCTTAGTTCTAAAACTCGTCCTTTTTTGTTTCTTATTTCTTGGTTTCTTGAACTTTAAAAAAATATTTTTTAACGAAAATTTTAAATTCCAAATACAGAGTTATTACTATTTATTTCACGCGGCAATTATCCGAACAGACTTGACAATAGGCGAATTTAACAATAAAAATCGGCTACCTTAAAAGGTTGATAAGATATGAAGGGTCAACGGGAAAAACATGAATTGTCAAAAATTGTAAATTTTTTTATTGTATGCTGTTATTTGTACCTTTTGGTGTATACTTCATTGTGGTAAAGATTGCAGGGAATAAAACAGAAAAATTTACAAAATATTAATAGGAAATTTTATTTGTCTCCATTGAAAATTTGAACGACATGTAATCTTAAAAACATAATATCTCGAAGCTAGGATTTTTGACAATCCGTGTTTTTCCTGTGGACCTTTCATATGTTATATAACGTAACATGTAATGTAGCGTAACTTTACCGGCTCATTTTTCATGTCAATATGATCGAAAAACAAAAGTTGTTATTTTTGAAAAGAACTGTAAAAACCGAACTTTTTTCGACTGTACACTCTAATAAGTAAACACAATCAATATCCTATGATGGTAATTACGCAATTTGCTTTAACAGGTTCAGCGCCGTAAGAAAATTTACCACACACACAAACTTACAATTTCATGTTTTTTTGTAAAAATAGTGTTCATGAGCAAGATAGACTAATAGCAATGCAAAACGCATTTTTTATTTGAAGTCATAATAATACAAAAGTTTTCGTTTCGGTGATCGCGGCGGCCCCAGCGGTATTTACTCGTCTCTGGGACCATGTCAGTCACTGGTGCCTGCTCTGGCGCTGAACCTGTTAATTAGTGCATTAGAGCCTCCTAAAGGTCCCACCGTTTACCAGTTATAACTTCGCCATTTTTCGAAAAGATTGCTTCTACGGTTTTTCCCACATTCAGTGGGCCCCCTTTGACAACGTAATGGGCCATTAGGTGGCATTTTTAGGACAATCAGTATTTATATATATACTATATATATATAGCATAGTATAGTCAGTGAAAATTTTTCTTCGGTAATTTGATATCAGATGGATTCATATTTTATCAACAATGCCCAACAATATATGAAGGGGTTAGAAATGAAACCGCCCAAGTGACCAAAACATTAATTTTCTGTTATAAGCCTTTATATAAAAGTGTAGTCTGTAAAGTGCTGTACACAATGGTTTTTCTTCTTGATTACAGATGACACAAAAATCAAAATAATCATTTAGGTTGTTTCATTATTAGCACGTTCACTGCTGACGTGGATCCGTGTCGCACCGAGGGTTAACTTTAACATGGGGCAGCCAGTTAGCAGTGAACGTGTTAAATAAAATGAGGTTTCAACTATTCGGTAAAACGCTTAGGTCATTTTCACCTGAAGATACATTTAGGCGGTTTTGGCTATAACCCCTTCATATACCGCCATAGTTTTACGTTTATAAAGATCGAATAATGTTACAAAGTTTTACTTCCGTAAGTTAATTCCCTAACCTTAATGTTGATATGTTGTTGCTGTTCAATTTTTCATGTTGAATATCTTGTATGATTGATAGTAAAAGTTTAAACTCAATTAAAATACAAAATCAATAGGAAACGCAATCAGTTGTCGCAGACAATTAATAGGGCCTGCCAGATAATTATGATCTAAAGAGATAATTAGCAAAGGGAGCCGGGCCCTTTTTTAAATCGAACCAAAACTAACAATTTAGAAACTAGCATTTGTCTGCAGGATTTATTACAGGAACTACCGATATTATTCTTTTACTTATTAGTCAAATCAATACTAGGGTTCTTCATAAAAGAACCGACGTTGCGCCATGCTCGAATTCAATATTTGATAGGGATCTCCGATGTAGATATGTTATAAATAGTCAGTGACTTAACTCTGAATTTCCTTGATATACTGTGTCCATTTAAAAAAAAAATGAAATCACTAAATAGTGATCTCCTTCCGCTATTTCAAACAAGCACAAACTTATCACCTTCTAAAAGTTATTAAAACAAAACTACTCGATAAAACTGTTTAAAATTTTTACTGACTTCATCCGTAACATGCACACTCACAAACCTTGTAATTTTATTATCGATATTATTTATTTATCTAAGTCATTTGGTTAATATTTAGTTGATTGGAAGATCTTGATCGTTTAGCAGAATTTTTAATGAAACTCTTGAATATGGTGGATTTATTTTCGCACATAAAGCAACCAACGAGTGTTGGTCAATAAACACTTACTAATGGATATTTAATCACTTTAAAAGGGTCCTGCACACTCAAAAACATTGCACAATAATTGAGTTTTGCGCCATATTCTTGTGCATCTGAATTGCATATTTTGTATATCATTGTTGCGCAAACTCATTACATTTTTTTAGTCTCACATTTTTAAATGAAAGCAGTCATACATACACTTATACACATACAAATATTTCTAAATCTAGTAATTTTAAAATTTTCAGGTTATTGCTGGAACGAAAATAATTGTCAAGTTTTTTCGGACGATTGTCATGAAGAGTGTTTGGGCTGCACGAAAAATCATTCAAATGCGCATTGCGAAGTATGCAAGAACTATGAAAACGACGGTATCTGTGTGGCAGAATGTCCTGAAGGAAAGTAAGTAGTACAATACATTGATAAATTTAATTGTTTTGTTGTTTTTGAAACACCACGACTACCAATTGCGGTTAACTTATAAATAGATTTGCGGGGATGACATTTACTGTCGTCACAGATATAATTAAGTCACCCTATGAAAGGGTTTTTAATTAAAACCTTCAATAGATGTTTAATTACCATACGCAATCTTCACACAGTATTTTAATCGCGACTCGTTGGTTAGGACCACTGTGCTCTTTTTACTTCATATATGTTAGTTACACAATATAAATTTATTTCTTTGATTTATCCTTTTTTACATGAACGTACGTATTTTGAAATTAATACAAAATTCTTGGACAATGTCATATATTTCGGATGTCACTTTTCAAAATCTATAAAGGACATAAACAAAAAGTACAATAAATTTTCTTTCATTTTGGTTTTGTTCAGCTGTTTCTAATTTTTCAATTTTTATATTTTATTGTCCACTAATTTTGGCATGACGATCATAATTACGTTAATAATACAAAGAATGTAGAAAAATACAAACATAATATACGTCGTAAAAATTTTATGTATTTTTTTATTAAAACATGCGAAAATTAAATTGACGTTTACAAATTTGCTATTTATGTACATTAAGTAACTGAAAATATGAAAAAAGTATCGCTTAAAGGTTCACAATTGCCTTTGCAATTATGTAAGAATCTTAAATACATTTAAAACATAATTGAAATTAAAGTTATTGTTCTTGTTGGTTACCTCAGTTGCCAAGATTGAATCCTATGTACAGTTTTTGCATTTTGCAAGATCAATATAAACACAATTAACAGCATCATTTTTTTTGTTCAACATGAAACTGAGTGAAATATTCGAAATAGCTATTTTATTTTCAATTTAATAGTTTAGGTTCCCTTGTGGAAGCACATGCAATTTTTTGAAAAATGGTCATTTCCAGCCTGTTTAAATAATAATGAAATTTCAGGGTGATAAATGTTTCGGATTCTCTGGCCTCTGGCCGAGAATATGCATTGTACTATAGCCTACATATATTTTTAAAAATATTTGGGAGTAAAAAAGTACGAAAAATATTTGTCTCAAGATATGCATATCGTTATGTTTTTTAAATAAAATAAAGGTTTTTAAATCTAAGAATGTCTTTAAAAATCAAAAATTAGTAAATTTTCTACTGATTCTTTTTAGAATGATTATTTATTATAAAGTAATGAAAATCATTATTTCATATAGGTACACGCTTGTAATTTCAACTTACATACGTCTATAAAAAAAACATTTCGAGTACATGCTGAAGCAAATATAAAAGAATTGCTCAATAGTAAGCGAAACTTTACGCAAAACACGACTATCAATAAAAAATATACGCAAATAGCCATATCGAATTTTTTTTTAACAGAATAGTATTAAATCGAATTTGAATACACTCGTTAAGAATTAATATACTTTTTACGTGCTACTGTATAAAAATATTCATTGTTTAATCCGGTGCTGTTTTAGTTGAAAAATTACAGAATGATCGTAAAAATTTTACAACCCATTTCAAGGCTAAAATACTACAAAAACACCAATTTATATTAACCAACAATTTCAAAAATGAAAATTTCCTATCGCTTCGAAATGAAATGTTTGCCACCACCACGGCAATTTAATTTTGTTGTTTTCTTTCCATTTTAAATAAAATTGAAAATCTCTTATAGACTGTCGCATAAGTTGTATTCATATCAAAAGTTAAAATGAAGTTTTAATAAAATAAATATATTTCATTATAGCAAACATGTTTGTTTATTAGGTGGTTTTATCGAAATAATTATAACTAAATCAGACAGAGGTTCTGACATAAGATGCATTATGCATGAACAATTAATTGGTGTATTTCATTCATTCAGGAAAGGTACTTTTATATTATGGCGAAAGGCAAATCGTCTTCAATTTTTATAAGCAACAAATATTACAAAAATACATTCCTTTGAGATTATCTATTCCAAAAAATACTGTATCGCTATTTATCAAAAACGTATAGAGTGTTTGACTATATTATCCCAGAAAAAAATACTGGCAGATCTAAAAAGACTAATAGGAGGATGGATGAAAAAATTCTAAATATTGCAAAAAGTGAACCGTTTCTGTCATCATCAAAAATTTAGTAGAAAGTAAAGACTGGTGGAACTTCAAACATATCGTCTAAAACTATAAGAAGATTGTTGGAAAACGGCCTACGATCCTCCAAAAAAACGTCTGCTACAGAAGAACGTTAAAGCACGGTTACAATTTGCATTCGATCACATTCTATATGGATTGCATAAGACTGGAAAAAAATTCTATTTAGTGATGAATCTAAAAATTTTTTTTTTCTAGTGACGGTATACTCCACGTAGGGCACCAAAATAAAAAATATATTAAGCCTACTTTTAAACATGGTAGTTTAACAAAACAATTGTTGTTGGAAAAATGGTCCGATTCATGTATCCGAACATTTTGAAAAATATAATGGAACCCTATTCATATAAATCAATGTCAATTGCCTTTCTATTCGAATACGATGCCGAAGCATTCTTCAAAATTAATGAGAGAGTGGTTAGAACAAGAATAAATTCGCACTCGAAAATGGTCAGCTCAAAACCCAAACTTAAGTTTGATTGGGAATTTGTGGGACTTCATAGACCGCAAGATTCGAGAAGATGAACCGTATAAAAATGCAAATGAACTGATTGAGATATTTATAAGTCTGTCGTGTGAATTAACGATTAATTGAAAAATTAATCGAATCAATTCCTAAGAAAATGGCAGACATTGTCAAGACAAAAAAACTTCATACTAAATATCAAAAGTGAAGGTTTGTTTCTGTTATTTAACCCTTGAATCACTTATGGTGTCTCCTAGTACCCGAATCATTTTTTGAAAAGAAAATCCATTGAATATATTAGATAAATATGTGTGATCAATGTGAACAATGTTTGTTATATTTTTTTTATAAAATTACATATTCTGGAGTGCAAAATTAATCAGTAATTAATCAATAATTGGGCAATCAGTATTTTTCCAGAAAATAAGCATTTAGACAATATTTATAGTGTTACTAATTAAAAGTTTTATAAAATTGAGTATGAAAAAGCATGAAAAACGTTGTTGCTAATATAGCGTAGAAAAAGTTTTAAAAACAATTTTTAATATTTTTATTTTAAACTGCAAAAAAATATACAAAAATTTAAGTGTCCGGTTAATTTTGCACTCCAGTATATTTCAACCTTCAATATAAAACCTTTTTTGAAACATGCATTTTTATACTTTTATTTTTCTTTAAAAAACAACATCTTACGAATATCGTGGCAAATTTTTAGCTTGAATTGTAAAAATTACAAAAATTATGATTTTTTTATGTAAAAAAAGTCCTTTATCACATTAATAGAAGATAACGATTTTTTTCTGATCTGAAAAGTTAGACAATCTAACAATTAGTTTTCACAAAGGTAGTATACAGGGTGTTCATTTTAAACTCCCTCGGTCTCTCACGCTTTTAATATTAGAATTTTTCAAGATCCGTTTGGGCCATTAAAATCAGGATACAGAGTACTACACCGTAAAAATATTTTTACATGTACAGGATATACCAAAACAAAGTGACAGCCAAATGTTAATTTTTTTAAATGGAACACCCTATTTTTTATTACATTTTTGGAGTCCTCGTTGAATTTTAAGACTATTTTATGTAAGGTGTCACATCTTTAAAATTGATCGTTTTCGAGTTATCCTGGAAAATGCGAAAATTTTGACAGCTGCAAGGTCTGACGGAAATCAATGCTGTTCCCTAACCGCTACGAATTTCAGAATGGGACTTCTAGGGCTCCAAGAGAGCTTCATAAGCTACGTAATGAGGTATTCGAATTTCAAAAAAAGTTTTTCACAACCCCCTAAATATGCCTCAGAAGTTGCATGACTTCAAACCTCAATAACTTTCTTATTTCAAATGGAATGCCCCCATTTTCTCGACGGCATCATGTTCACAATTCAAAAATCTACAACTTTTATTAACCTTCTCCTATCCCTAAATGCAGCCGTTCATAAGTTACTTAAAGTTGCTTTTTGGATTCAGAAACCCTTACGATAGTTTCCTCGGCAAACATGACAGGTTTACTGTGTCAGCCATAAGGGTTGTTATTCTTCAACCCAAAAAGGGAAAGCAACTTTCAATATCTTATGAACGGTTGCATTTAGGGATAGGATAATGTTAACAAAAGTAGATTTTTGAATTGTAAACACGATACCGTCGAAAAAATAGGGGCATTCTATTTTAAATAAGAAAATTGTTGAGGTTTGAAGTCATGCAACTTCGGAGGCATATTTCGGGGGTTGCGAAATAATTTTCTTGAAATTCGAATACCTCATTACGTAGCTTATGAAGCTCTCTTGGAGCCCTAGAACTCCCATTCTGAAATTCGTAGCGGTTAGGGAACAGCATTGATTTCCGTCAGACCTTGCAGCTGTCAAAATTTTCGCATTTTCCAGGATAACTCGAAAACGATCAATTTTAAAGATGTGACACCTTACATAAAATAGTCTTAAAATTAAACGAGGAATCCAAAAATGTAATAAAAAATAGGGTGTTCCATTTAAAAAAATTAACATTTGGCTGTCACTTTGTTTTGGTACATCCTGTATATGTAAAAATATTTTTACGATGTAGTACTCTGTATCCTGGTTCTAATGGCTCAAACGGATCTTGAAAAATTCTAATATTAAAGGCGTGAGAGACCGAGGGAGTTTAAAATGGACACCCTGTAGAAGAACATCCCAGAATTTTTGCAAATTTATATATCAAACCGTTCTAACTGATATTATACGCTTTTTTTTTATGTGGAAGTCTCTAGAGATCCTATATGTATTCTACGATATTCTAAGATACGTGTGCGACTTAAGGGTTTATAATGATATACATAATATGTATATCATTATAAATATTATTATTATTATACATATTATGTATAATAATTTTGCGAAAATTAATTTTATTTTAACCAGTTGGTCCACTCATTTAATTTTCGTTAATTTAAAATTAAATAAATAACATTTTTTCTTCTGTTGTGGGGAATGGATACTTTTAACCGAAGTAAGAATAAATAAAAAAAAAATGATTCGATGCTCAAAACTTTAAAATATAAAAAGTTTTAAAAATTCCAAGCATACTGTACCTATATCATATAATTCGCACAAGTCATATATAAATCAAGATTGGAAAACGCTCGTATCGCTTAGGAAAAACTAATAACGTTTATGTTCACCCGATCTTTTCATTTTTACCATTCCAAAAACAAATAAGGTTTTGTGCAGCCGTATTTCCACCGGTTTCAGTAGTAAAAAAAGATCGTCAAGTATTCTATGTCGTGTGCTGCATCTGAAAATGTGTGCTGCAATGTTGGATGAAGAGCATCGTCTAAACATTTTTAGGGTATGTTATAGGTTATAGGCTTCATGTATGGAAATATAGAAATCAATGTTAAATCTCTATAAACTGAAATGACAAATATGTATACAAATTAACTAATTTGATACTGAGAAGTCGAATGAGACAGTTTCAAACAATGCGAAATTGTTGAAAACATAGATCTTTAAACTTAGAGAAACCTCGGTAGAAAACCCTAATAAATAGTTTTTATAAATAGAGAAATAGCTTCACCATCTATAGCAAATCACTATCAAAAATGATAATCCTCCGTTCAACAATTACTTTTATATGTATATCTCGTATTTACTTTAGCACAGATATACTTTATATTTCGTCATCTATTATTATCATTTACTATTAGGTAGATAAAAATTCTTTAGTTCCATATTTTTGAAATCCGTCATCGAATTGTATTGTATATTATAAGACATTTAAGCATGTATTTCGAATTATGAAGAGATTAGGACTACAGACGATATACAAAACACAACTTGACAGCCAAATATCATCCAATAACAGCGTAAACCAAAAAAATTGATACTCTGCTGTTTAGAAATATGTCTGAATAGTATTGTAGAATCTTCCAATTAGGTAGAGAAATCACTAGGATTCAGATTAACCATGTCACGTAAAATTATCTACATAAAAAATATAATAGGACAGAGAGACAAACAGTCTTGAGTAATGATGGGTCGCCGGATCTGTACCCTATATCACTAGTTTTGATGGATAGTGGTAATGGCGCTCCCAAAAATTGCTTGTGAACAGTATAAACATTCCAGATATCACGAAAAACACAAAAGCCAAATCGAGGGAAGTTCGCACAATCTCCAACGGACCCAGTCGGCTTATAAACGCATTGCGTGGGTCATATTCCCCATGTGGAGATTTCGGTTAATGTATACTTTTTATGTTTGAGTTACCATAAAAAAGGTCTAAACCGCAAACAAGCCTGTAGTGGACTAATGACAACATTACGATTACGTAGTTCCGTTCTAAAAATGAAGATAAGATAGAAGTTTTAGGCTCTTAAACACACAAAATTAAATTAGGTTTGCCCTATAAATTAGCACAAAGGTTCAAATGGACTCAACGACCCAACTCGTAGGGCAAACTCAAAACCTGTTTTTAAAATAGATAAAAGAAACTGGTGATCTCAAGGAAATACAAGTTTTCAATCTTTTTGATCCGAGAGCAAAAAAAAATCAACCAGATTTCGTAACTAAAAAAATACATCTAGTACAAACGTTTTCTATAATTTTAGTGCTGTTAAAATCAGGAAGCTAGCAGACCAGAAGTATAATACTTTATTATTTGTTATAGTGTCCAGAAAAGGGTATAAATAATATATTATTTAAAATGAAATGTCTAACTGACGTCTGGTGGTGATGACTTTACTCTTTAGCTGGGGTTCGTTTAGATCTTTGGCTGAAAAGCACTCAATCAAAAGAGAATCACATAAATAGTATACCGACGTATATTTTAAACAGCTTTAATCCAAAACTATAATAGCCAATATCAAAATAAATTATCTATATCTAGATTACGTCTATTAGAAATGCATTGTATTTCTGTATCTGTTAAAATGTAATTAATAAACCAAGTTCCTAATAACTAAGTACTAAATAATACATAATAAGAAAGAATTAGAGATTAAAATGTGTGTTTCTCCTTGTCGTGAATGAAGAGATCAGAGAAAAAACGATGAATGTCACAAGATCATGAAAATTGAATTAATATTGCTATCTCGTTTTACAATTTTATAAGATTCATCGTTATCCTCAATAATTGCTCAGTTTGGCTAGCAGACTAATAGAATGGTGTGAAACTGTATGTTCACTAGTGAGGAGTTACGTTTATGATAATTTTTAAATTGCTTTGTGAATGATTACCGTAACACATTAATATCATTAATTTATCAAACCTGATGACTGGAAAAAAAGCACTTACTAGTATGGTGCAATTAAACAAAATCAAAAACCCACCGAACTGTTGTATGATCACATCATTATACCGAATTTTTAGTTAGACCAGTTGTTTCCAGTCAGACCATCCCTCACCTTGTTGCTGTGGATCCCCTAGTGTCCAAGGATCTAGACTAAGGTAACTTTATTGTTTGTCCTAAGTCTGTATGAGGTGCATACCATTCCACACCAAAGATGATGATGAACTTTACAATAGCGTTAATTATTGCCAGACTATCTGTGCAAATTTGAATAGTTTTGTCAGAGTATAACAAATAACGAAATTTTTTCAATCGATTACTCGTTCTCTTGTTGAATTTTTTACGTGATCTTTTTTATAAAAGAGTCATATTTTTCTTTTCTCTCCTGCTTGACTTTAATAATTGTAACATCATATTTTACACAGCAGCGACATTTTACTTTTTGCTTTTTATTACGTTTAATTTAGTTTTTTTTATAAATTACGAGAGTAAGGTGAATACAATGTTGAACCGATAAGACTTTCATCTACATGTACAACATAAAATTATTTTTTAAATACAGCTCACGAATTAGATCAAATCAATTAACAGTTCGTGTAGAGTTTGCTTTCAGTAACGCTTTAAGTTTTCTATTTCGATTTTTACAGGTAATTGGGTATAATCGTCCAAATTGGAATCTTGTTAAATTTTCTTTTGTTAGATGGTTTGCAACTAGTTTTATAGAGTTCTTCAAGTAAAACTCACAGGATTTTGAATTACATCATAACATGTAAATTTCTTATAACTAGTATCGCCTGTGGCCGAAATTCGACCAATAAACTTTTTTGATTTTGAAAGTTTATTGTTAATAATTTTGTTATTTTGGACCGAAAATTACAGTGATGCCAAAAAGTTTCAGATGTCAGATAGTTTTCAATGACTTAAGTTTATTGAATATTACTATACCTGGCATTCAACAAATGGCAAATTTTTTATGTCAAATACTTTTTGATTTTTATGTCATTTGACATTTTTTGACATACTTTTTTTTAATTTGGTTGACACCTTCTTCACTATTTAATTCTTCGCTTTTTTCTGCATTAAGGGCAACATACCCAGATGATTTTTTTTCTTTCTGCACATCTATGGTACAATACCTTTCGAATGGTATAGGTTTCATTCTCCCTCTTTTATAATAAATAGTAAATAAACGTACGACAAATTTTGATGTTCACGTATTAATATATAGATAAATGAATAGTAAAACGGATTATGTTTCTTTTCTTGAATAATTTTTGCCTACTTAGGAAACTATTATAAGAATATTTTTTATTTAAAAGAATCTATATAACTAATGTAGTTTAGGACATTTATGTATTACGTAGTGTGGAATTTTCAGATTGAAATAAAATTAATGGTAGTCTAGAGTTCAGCAATTTTTATAATGCACACGACGGTACAGGTGAAAAACACTTTTTTTTATTATTTCACCTTCTTTCGCGTTAGAAGTAGCGACTAAAAGTTTACGTAGTCTATTTTTTATTATCGGAAGGTAAATGGTTTTTGAATTTTTGTCTTGTCAATAAGAAAATATAGTTGCACAATCGTTAAAATCAATGTAACTAAATTGTGTAAGATCCACCTTCTTTCCTAAATTATTATTTTTATTTATTTCCATTATTTCTGTTAAATCCCTAATAGAAGTGGATCTGCACGATTCAGTCCTCTTCAAAGTCGTTCATCAAATTCACATAATCTTCTTATCTGGATTTTATTTGCATGACAGAAATTTCCATTACAATATTTGCTAAACCATCTTTAAACCGTGCGAAAATCAACAAGATTTTCTCCTAAAGCTCCACGTACACTTTTGTGGTTATTTGAAAATTATCGTCCTTTTCAAATTCGTAGTGCAGGCTGTCTTATTGTTAGATGTACTTCACCGACTACCATGATTAGGAGTTATTTAATTTCAATAAATTTCATATATTATCAAAAGCATTTGGTTTATAATAACATTTTATTTGCGATGTTAAATATGAGATAAGAGGGGATGCTGATCCATGTAAACTTAGTCTTGACAGTTCAGAAAACAAAAAATTATTGCGTTTCTGGAAACAAAATATAATACGTATACTCAATGACATGGAAATTGTCACACAAAGAAAGATAAGGAATTTTTCTATTAAACTTAATGAAGAACAATATAATTTTTATTAATAACAGGTTTTCCTCTCGGTTTCTTTGTTTGACATACCCGCACTCTTTGTTACATTGATTCCAACAGATGTTCTTTTGGGATTTTGTGTCAATAATCGGAAATTCGTGCCAAAGAGCTTCCAGAGTCTGGGAAAGATTCGCTAGGTTCTTCAATTTTCTTTCCACAATGTCCCACAAGTGCTAAATGGCCGAAAGGCCAGGAGTTTGCGGTCTGTTTAGAAAGGTTTCTTGCCATGCAGGGACCAACTTGCTTCTAATAGAAAAATTCGAATTTGTAAAGATATAAATAATGCGGAGTCACCTCATTAACGAAATACTAAACGTTCATATTGCTTTAAATAAACAATTATTGAGACCTATTCCCACATATTATACCATCACATACCCTAACCCAGATAGTTCGGTGAACGTGGCGTTGAACAAAAAATTGCAATTTGATCTGTTATGCATCCTTGGCAAAATAGGACGTATTATTTACCAACCTATGTCACTCCAAACGTTCCTATTTGTACTGAGTCACCAAAATGTGACTTACATAATTGCAAGTCGAAAATTTTGACCTGAGTTACATTGTTCGACTTTTTTTACAGTATGACTTTCATTACCTGACTATTGATCAGCAATTGATTTAGTACTAAAAATACAGTCCTTAGTGTGTCATTCCGAGAAGATTTGTTAGTTTTTAAGGTCATTGATTACTGTACTACGTTTTTTATGCAGGTTTCGCGTTGTCCCTAGTCTAAGACTGCTAAGAGTTCACGATGGTGGATTAATTTCGATTGTCGCGATTCATTTTTCAAAAAAAATATGAACACATAAAGCATAAAAAATTATTAAATACGTATTTTTTCATTTCTTTGGAAAAACGGTCGTTTTTGAATAAAAAAAATAAAATATCGCAAGATTGATGTATGAGAACTTCAGGTCTAAATAATCACAAGCGAGTACTATCTACCAACCGTAGACATAGTATAATTTATATGTCCTTTAAATAAACTAAACGATTTTCTATTATACCGTTAAATTTCAATGAAATAAAAAATTCTGACATGACCAGAGACCTTTCATTATCAACCAATCTTATCCCACTGTGGAGTTGACAGATCAGACAAAAACCAAGTAAAAAAGTCTATAGATCTATGAAACGAAAGACCTGAGAACATTAACGCCATTTCATCATAGTGTTGCTATATTGTAATTATGAAAGCCTTGACTTAAAAATGTTCAATTTGTTTCGAAAAAAAAGAATTTTTTTTGTTTTGTAGACTTCAATACGTCACAATTTAATGTTTTTAAATTTTATCAAAACTCAGGGATTCGATCTCGAAAATATTTGACGTGTTATAACATAATAAAAAAAAGTAAACGAATCAACATCTCATTCTAATAATATTTAAGTAAGAGCATGACAATTTTAAAAAAGGTGCGTTTGAATAATACGTCACCTATCACATATCAATCCTAATTAAAAATTAGCATTATTTTGAGATTGATTTCGCTACTACCTTAACTTATACATATAATCGATTAAACCTTTTATGTTACAGATACACCCTACGGCTTCTGGGAAAATGTGTGTCCGAAAAGGAATGCCTTTCTCGCAACAACGAAACAAAAAAGAAATCTGGTTTATCCATGATAAAGAGTGCCGCAACGACTGTCCAGAGGAAACTCACTTTGACCCACGAACGAATTCCTGTATTCCGTGCTATGATAAATGTGTCAAATATTGCGATAAAGCTAAATTGGTCAATAGACTTGTAATCGAAAGTATGAAAGGTTGCACCCATATTAATGGGTCATTAACCATACAAAATTTAAAAAATGAATATGAAAGGAAAGGTTTATATGAACATTTGAAATCGATTAGATATATACAGGATTACTTGTTGATCGCCAGAAACGAGAAGCTGGAGAACTTACAATTCTTACCAAATTTGAGAGAGATTGGAGGCAAAAACTTATACGCAAATAAATCGATTATGGTGTTTGAAAACCGAAATTTGAAGACATTATGGCAAAATACGAATGTCTCAATTAAAATTGGTAACGGTAAGCTGATTTTATATTTTAACTTTAGATTTAGGTCTGCAATGTAAGAAGTGAATAATGCCATTCATACAGTGTGGCTCATTTAAAACCGAATCACCCCTGTAAAATCTTTATTTATAGTCCGATTTTGATGATTTTTTTTAAATTGTCGACCATCAAAAACCCTATCCTGGGACAACCTCTTGTCGCGTTCGCTTAAAAACCAAGGCCTACTTGAAATTTGCCTCTTTTTCATAGCCAAATTTCAAGAAAACCGTTTAGGGATTTTTTTTCTTAATTTGACTTCGGGGTCGTGTTTAGAATAATTTCAAATAGTTCAACCCCAAATTTCATTAAAAAAGGTTTGTTCTTAATAAAGTTACAGGACAACGAAATATGCCCAATTTAGAGAGGAATATCCCTGTAAAATCTTTATTTGCGGTTCGATTTTGATTATTTAATTTAAATTTTTTAATTTAGGTCCCTATTTAAAAAAAAGAAGATGATGATGGTTTCCAAATTCCGAAACATTGCTTTTGAAATCTAATGACGTCATCTTATAGAGAAGCAAAAGTACCCATGAGGAAGTGAAATTCATTTTAAAAAATCTCTTCAAATAACTTGGAAAAAAAATAAAAACCATTTCTGGAAATTTCGGTTTTTTTCGATTATCTTCGGAAGTAATCGGAATTTTCCCGATTTTAAAACGGCATTTAACAAAGCTTGAAAATGCGCAACTTTGCCCCAATTTAAGCGACTTCGTATCTCTTATGGCTTCCGAGATCCCAATGGTGAACATTGAATTTGAATAGCCCTATCTGTATACAAAGGATTGCTACCACTAAATATAAGAAAAAATGTATATAATCCTAAAATGGTTCGTAGATAGCTTATCAACACTTTAAAAAAGTTCAGATAAAACGAAGTTATTTAATAGAAATCATAATAATGAGAGGTTGCAGTATTACAAATAAAAATCAAAATTAAAATTGAACCACATGTGTTCTCTTACATCTAGTAATATGTGTTCTTTGGTACGGTGCAAAAAAAAAATTATTTATTTTTAAAAATTGTTAGTAATTCGGAATGCAGCAGATATTTATGGGTACATAAAGTAGTCCATGATACAACGATTTCAAAAGTATATTGCTGCCCCTGGAGATCATTTTGAACATTTATTGAGATTTTTATTTTTATTTGTAATATTATATCTTACCATTTATTATGATTTCTTTTAAACAATTTTGTTTAGTGTTAATTTTTTTAATGTGATAGTAAGTCATCAACGAACTATTTTAGAAAATGTGTTTTACGTATATCTCCGAGTAAATTGTTTTAAAGCCCTCAACGAATTGTAGCTTAAAAGAACGTTTTTATTAAATCACATATGTTTGCAAATTAATGCGAAATCAACATGGCCAGTAAATGATAGAATTAATTAATATCATATTTAAGAGTAAATATACAAACACATTTGTTAAAAATATGTATGTATGTAAAGTCAAGTGAGGTAAGTGTAGGCTAGTTTTTTGCTAGCTTGGACTTTAACTTGATTAATGTCTAATTATTCTCTAAATAGATACTTAACATGCATTAAATTTAATTGGACTATATTATAGTAACAAAAAACAAAAAAAACAAAAAAGTGACATTTCTAAAAAACATATCGCAAATCTCTCTGCTTCAAAATTGGTACACTAAAAAAAATAACTCATATTGATGAACATTTTTCAAAACTTGTGTAAACTATTGAGAGAGTAAATTTAATCAAAACTACCAGAAGAAAGTTGTGTGCAACAAGTAATTTAGAGGCCAGAAGATATGCTACAGATACATAATAGAGAATAGTTCCGCTCCTAAATATAAGTGATTTGACAATTATAAATAGTTTGATGGAACATCCTAGCAAGATGAAATCATATCTCAATTTATAGAATATGAATTGCTTGAGCTCGTTTGAGCCCAAATATCTAGACAATTGCAAGAACTATCAATACTTCTCCAAATGTTATATTAATTGGTTACTATGGGATGGACAAGTTAAGAGGCCATATTTCAAAACTTCATTAATGTTTTTATAATTTTTTTCTCTCATTGTCTAAAATCAAGAAGTGTCATTAGAAATGAAAAATTTGACACTTAAATTCACATTAATTCAATAATATTAGTTTTCAAAAATATTAATTTTGCTATTTTTTTTTTTAGGCGAAATTGGATTTCACGATAATGAACAACTGTGTCTAACGGAAATCAAGAATTTCGCGGAAAGCAGCAAGATAAATTACTCGGTAACAGACGTCTCGGAATATTCAAACGGCGCCTTATGTTACGAGTCTATAGATAATGATTTAATCATCGAAATAACGAATATCACGTCGGAAAATGTTACCTTGTCCTGGGAAATACGTAACAAAAGCATCGAATTGTACTACGACATTCATTATACCGGTAATTTTTAGAATGTTAGAAACTAAAAAAAGCTTATTTCATTTTAAAATCTTACATTTATAGCTTCGTTACAAACAGAAGAAAGTTCTCAAGATGTTTGCGGTTCCAGTGGCTGGACAACTTTCAGTTCTGGAAATAACAGTGTCGTTCTGTTCGGCTTGGAACCCTATACCACATACCACTACTATATAAAAACTTACATGATGAACATGCGAGTAAAAAGAACATCTAATCGCACTTTTCAGACTCCTCCAGATGATCCATATTTTCCTGGTTACTTTCTCGCCACAGCTGTGGATCATCAGTCAGTCGCTTTGTCCTGGTCAAGACCGTCTAAAATTAATGGCAATTTAAGCCATTACTTTCTTAACATCGATGAGATACCTTATGATTGCGATTTAACGAAGAAACGCGATTATTGTTTATATCCATTCAGGTAAATTGTTAATGAATTTTTAAAGTTGTATTGTAAAAGATGTTAGGTCATTTTAAGCAAATTGAAATACTTGCCTTAAAAACTTTTAAGAATATTTTTATGATCCTTTATAGCATATTCAACACACGTGACTCGTTGTGTTTTGTTATTATTCTTGATTATAATAAGACATAACAGTTCTTCTACCAGAACGATTAGTTGAAAATGCTATCATCCATTATTGCAAACAGGCAGAAAATTATCTACATTATCTACAGTTATTATAACAAATTTATTAGATAAATCTGTCTGAAATGATCATTTAATCATCGTTGAGTAAACACCATTTAATAATAGTATATTTCAGTTAGTCAGTAACGCCAATTGGCGGTAGACAGAGGTATTTACTATTGTTCCTTCGTATATTATGAAGTTTCTTAAGTTCATTTGATACGTAATGTTTCGTCTTTAATCTTGCATGATCGTACCAAATTTGTCAAACATTATGGTTAGACGATAAGTTAGATGTTTTGCATGAATTGAATGAAATTTGATAAATTCGCCAAAGACTGGTGGAGTGAAGCTTTTTTGTACAAACAAGACGGCAGACACGTCTGTGCATGCTGACGCACGTCATTTAGTTTGCGTTCAAAGTTACAATAAAATTATTTTGGCATTATTATGCGCAAACTCAATAGCTGTAATGACGGCGAGAAATTAAAAGTTTCAAAAACCTTAATGTTGCGGTGAATTTCTTTTTGGGACTGATAGGGAGCTTAAGGCAGTATCTTGTTTTTCTATTTTTTAAATTAGGAGTATTTACAATGTATATTTGCGTCTGTGTCCATACTCAAATAACTGCGTCAATATTCTAATTCTTGATGTAGTTTTCGGAGAAGATTCACATGAGAGAATGTTCCTATTCTCAATAACCACTTCAGAAATCATCGTGATCGACGTGCAGACTTTGTTTTTATGTATAATTTTTGGACACATAATACAATAATTCTATTAGTAACTATAATTGTTATAGTTACTAATGGTGCTTTCTTCATGCCGATTTGGGAACGAATGAACGTAAGTTCAAATAGCGTAGACGCATGATTTGTTTCAGTCTCTCCAAATCACGCAAGACTCATGACAAACTTAATGCTTTGAAAACGCCCTACACACGCAACGATTTAACATACTGCTTGCATATCCTCCATGTAATGTAGTAGTATAATAAGAGAATTCTCACTCTCTTTGTAAAAATATTTTTTGCATTTATTGTTTTCTTAACATGCACCTAAGCAACAGGACAAATGCAATGGTCATCAATACGGTACCGGCCAAGGACTCCCTGGGTGCTTAGGATTCGCATTTGTAACCAGACACATTTGTTAAAATTCGCAAATGTAGCAAGCGAGGCATTTTTTCACATTGACATTCTCATTTTTTAGTTATACTCTCAGAAAATAAAAACAAGTCGGAGTGCCTGGGTCTTCTGCACCCCTCAAATATGACCGCGTGAATCAAAAGGTTGCCAACTTCTGTCTGTAGTAAATAGGGAGGATTATGAACTATTTTATAAATCCGTTTTTACTATAGGTTACAGCTCAGGTCGTGTCCAACTTACAAAACTTTAAAGTATTAAAACTATGTAAATAAACGATTGTAGGGTTGCACGACCGGAAGAAAACCTTAAGAGAATTTTTATCCAGACCTAATTAGCAAGTCCTTGGTCCAAAAATTTTTACATATAACATTTTGCATACAACTGAGTTGAACAGTTTTCGAGACGATGGGGTAAAGGTCGAAATTCTTAAATCTGTTATATGTTTATTTAAAAACTCAAGTTAAAGTTCTTGTAGAAGTCTCCTCATTAATTTGCCTTAGAGAGCTAAAACGGAAAAATAAGAGTGCATTTGAGTTTATTTGATTCGAAATGGAATATGAATTTAAAAGCACTCATACACTATTAGATATTTATCACATTTAATAACAGTCATCAATATCGATCTAATATTAATTAGGGTCAGTCTTACAAGTTTCGTTTTAATGGCGATCTGAGGTTTGAACTCCGATATTTTGAAATGTATGAATACAAACATTTCAAAATTTTGCAAGTTAACATTCAGATCGTCATTTAAACAGCACTTGTAAAACCGGCCCTTATTTCAAACAAAAAATTTCATCGATTTTTTTCAATAATTTTGTTTTGATATTAACACACTATCTGCGGGACGGGTATTAATACCCGAGACAAAGACTGGTGTCTATCAGCGAGACGGGTATTAATACCCGATACACAGTTTGCGAATATGGTACTTATACCCGTCTCACCGATCGGTTGGTCGGGCATTCATATACGGGGTATTTTATGTATAGTAATGCACTTATATGATAAATCCCAAATTTCATCAAAATACGACTATTAGTATTGAAAATATTACAGATTTTCCATAAGGTTCATTATTGCATATTTCACTACTATACTCCCGCTAGACGTCTAGGGTAGGCGCGTGCAGTTGCCCGCAGATAGTGTGTTAACAAAGGACAATTTAGTTTTCATTTTTTGGGATATTAGGAAAAATAGTATACTAACTAATTGATGTAAATTACGATGATGTTGATGTTAATTAATGTAAATTTGGGTTGTTGCCATCATTGCTGTGCTCGAACTTAAACCATTTTTCTTTTATACTGACTTACATCCCGCATATCTAATATAATATTCTTATTAATTTCAAATTTTAGTAGCGATTAATTCTTATCAAGGTGGATAAATCTTATTTGTGGATACTTCAATCGTCTTTGATTTTACATTCTATTAATTTTTCAAAGTACCAGTATACAATCCACAAAAATCCAGCAAGCCATTTATTACTGTATTTTAATTTTTCAAATGTTGGTCATATCTACATAAATCGATCGTATCGACCGTGTAGTATATACAGGGTGTCCCATATAAAACTTTCCACCTGAATATTTCGTTTAATATGAAGTTTTGAAAAAAATCCAAAAACAGGTCAATTGAGATATCGAGGGGGAGATCTTTTGACCGTAAATTGAGGGTTATAGGTTCAGCCTCCTTAACGGGGTAGCAACCCCCTCGAGAATCTTAAATGGCATGGGAGATCGAGTGGCACATCATTTTAAAGGTATTTCAAAACTGCATCTAGGGTTCTAATTAAATTTTGAATTTATCGATTCCTTTTTGAGAAAAAGAGCCTCAAAAAGTTAAAAATTAAAAAATTGAAAATTTTTTTTTACAAAAACTATTAGGTTTTCGATACATGTTATAAGGAACTTTTCTCTTGGAAATGATGTCCTTAATCGTGAGTTAAATTTATGTAAACGTTTATTGAACACTCTGTACGTACATACAGGGTATTAGAGAAATAACTTTCATAAATTTAGCCAACGATTAAGGACATCATTTCCAAGAGAAAAGTTCCTTATAACATGTATCGAAAACCTAATAGTTTTTGTAAAAAAAATTTTCAATTTTTTAATTTTTAACTTTTTGAGGCTCTTTTTCTCAAAACGGAATCGATAAATTCAAAATTTAATTAGACCCCTAGATGCAGTTTTGAAATACCTTCAAAATAATGTGCCATTCGACCCTCCATGCCATTTAAGATTCTCGAGGGGGTTGCTACCCCGTTAAGGAGGCTGAACCTATAACCCTCAATTTACGGTTCAAAAGATGTCCCCCTCGATATCTCAATTGATCTGTTTTTGGAATTTTTTCAAAACATCATATTAAACGAAATATTCAGGTGGAAAGTTTTATATGGGACACCCTGTAT
>JABRWK010000088.1:264112-341073 GCA_013372445.1 Hypothenemus hampei | reverse complement strand
ACCTTGAATCATCCTGTTTATAATTGAAACTTGTCTTCAGCCACGCAATTATAATCATTTTGTTTCATAGAAATGGTAAACATTGTGTATGAATATCAACGAAGTCTGAGCAAGCTTCTCTAGGAGAAAACCATTTAGGAAACCTTTCACATGGTGTAATTTAGTTTCATAACAATCATATCGCTGATTTAGTAAAAAGGCTGTGCAAAAACAAAATACAGTGATTCTACAACATAGATTTACCCTTTTTACTATTTCCATATCTCTAAGTTATGTACCAAAGATAGTTTCTATTGTACAATTATTAGTAACTTACTCAAATACTTCGAGCGGCACGTGTACGTCCTGTACTTGAGATTTTAATTTGTCAACTTCCTGTAACCCATGTACCATCGTTTGTCTAAAATTATTGCCATTGCTTCAAGGGAAATGTAAATTTATAGTTTTTTACTTACAATTTTTGATTTAATACGTTCTGGCTTTGTGGCTGAAAATCACTTACGATAATGTGAATTTGTCGAACATTCTCAATAAACATCTCTAATTGAGCTTCAAGATTTTCTAGTGACGATGCCATATTATAATCAAAAACTTAAAAATTAATGTTTTATTTAGTTTTTAGCAACACTATCTGGTCAACGAAAACAACCACAAAGACAATTCAATACAGAAATGTCAAAGTCGTCACTGTTGCCAACATATTAAGCAAAAAATAACTAGCTACATAACCACCAACCATGGTTATTGTATCATGACCACCAACCAATCAACAAAAGAAACACTTCAAAGAGGTTTCACTTAGAATTTATTATTTTGTCGTGTCTAGTAAAGGCTTAAATCTATTATTACAAAAAATTTACAAGTAAAATTACGTGTCACGTGATATTGGCAGGTCTCGGGCGCAATATTAACTTCCCGGTGTCGTCACAAGACATATTAAAGTCTCTCAATACTTCTCTTGTTCTAGATGTTATTATTGATCCTGCTATTACACGTCTATGCACACCCAATAGAAGTATAATTACTGAAAAATAGAAAACCCATAAGAGTTTGTTTGGTTCAGATTTATATGCTCTTACTGAGAATGATTGTTGATAAAATGAAGAATGGATGATTTGTTAATGACTGTGTTAAAGAAACAACACGGGTTTCCGGATCAAATATCCATTGACTGCCGCCTGTGGCAACGCAGATTGAAACTACAGCTAAGACAACTAAAAAAATTCACTAAATGCAAACTTTATATTATATTAAACACTTAGATTAGTTTTACTTCTCCATCTCGTCGTTGCGGGGTGAAGACAAGCTATAACTTCAGTAAGTCTTCGTTCAAAAGCCTTTAAATCTGCAATTATATCTAATTTATAGGTTATGAAATTTTCGTATCTATGAAAAAATCGATTCTACCTTCACAGGCCGTTTGTTCTATGGACATTTTCTACGAAAATTATTTGTTTGAGTATTAAAATAACGTCACTAACAAACACTTTAATATTTGCAACGAATATCCATTTATTTTTGCCAGATATTTGAAAAAACCAAAAAATACAATATAAAATGTCAAAAACTCGTTCCCCCTAACCCCAACTACAGCTGGTTTCTAACTTTAATTACTCACGTTAGATGTCGCCGCCTTTCATCTAAAAAATTTCTTATTTTTTTTTTAATTATAAGTTATGCAACCAATCATATATAAACCATTAAGGTCTCAAATATTTACAAAAATCATCATTATTTTTATCATAAAACATCTATTTGTGTTAATAATGCAAATATCAAGACAATATTACATTAAAATCCTGCTCGGTATATTCCTGTTTAAGTAATTTGTACATATCCCATGCCCTTGGGCATCCCATTTTAAAACAGAACGAATAACGTCGCTTTGAACGGAATTCCACTCGGTGCTGATGTCAATGCGATTATTTATCGAGTTTCAATAAGGTGAGTCGGGATATGCTTTTCTCCAGGGTCGATATGGTCATATCTATCCATCCATAAGCTCATAACGAGAATCTAACTTAGCAGAGTCGAAAAACATTACATTACCTATACGATCGTAAATTTTGAACTAGGGTTTCCAAAAATCATACATTTTTTAATAACTTGCCCGCTGGGTTTGTACTTAACTGCTATCACCTGTGGATTCTTCTGTATTTCCAACCACATATCGGAAAGATCGTAATAAAATTTTCCAGAAATATACACTTCTTCGTGCCTATGTACATTCGATAGAATATAAAATGAAGTCAATGTAGCTGGAATTTATACATTTCTCTTGCATTATACCAAATAGAAATACCTGTTCGATCAAAATAAATAACTCTAAAAACTTATCGATTTCCCATAATCGTGTTCGAAGGATTATACGAGGAACGTTTCTTAAATTAGCAATGCGGCATGAACAGGAAACAGTGGTTCATAATTTCAATGTTTAATTTTTTCAATGTAGTGTTTGCAAAAACTTTTTATAATCGAATATGTTTTTTGATTAGAAAACAAGCAGTTGTTAAGGGCCAGCAAGAGAAACTGTTTGATACATGGAAAATTTTTCAAAGTCATACAGCAAATGTGAGCTTTGTGAACTGTCATGAAGTAATAGGTTAGGAAACTTTTGGTAAGTTTTCTTTGTTCATTACAGCCTCTCTCAAACGAGTTGTGTTAACTCTGACTTTTGAGTTATATTTTATTCTGATATTTGAACCCAAAAGTCCTTGACAATTAACTTTTTTCACACTGTCACAATGATAGTGAATTTATTAAGTAACCCTCGTATGGAGCTACAGTTTTATGCACATAAATAAGTATGGAGAAAATGTATGAATTGTTTATACCCCAGAGGGGTAATTTATATCGTGTTGGGTATTACATGACGCCTTTTAACCCTATCATCAACAATTTGAATTCCATATTCAATGAAATGAGCTCGAATTCGCAAAAGAAGCTTTTAAGGTAAACCAGTAACAAAAAAATGAAATTTTCCATTTATTTGCAGTGATTCCATTAAAGTCTTAAGGTGTGACGTTAATAAATCGTAAGCTTTTCGTTTGCTTTACTTCAGACTTGACGCTTAAAAGATAACAGCTTAATAATCTTAGAAATTTGAGCACACAAAATAGGAGCTTTAAAGCAAAATAGCTTACTTATTCCTTGCAACTTGTTAAAACTAAAAAAAAAACTACTTTAAACAACCTAGAAGACGCTCCGGCAAAGGCATTCGTCTAAAAATCTCATTAGGAAGAATATGGAGAAAACTAGCAGTGTCTCATTATTGATCCTATATTTTAACAAGACGAGAATTAATCAGTCTCCATCTATCTATGTTGGAATATCTTGTACTTTTGCAAGTTTAAGTCGGATTCAAGAAGTGTAAAATCGATTGTTATGATTTTTCGACTAATTTTTTTTGGAAAGGGCTATGTCAAGGAGAAATCTTTTTTTTTTTTTTTTTGAATAAAACATGCCGTCTGGGTAACTTAATCCTTAAAACTGAGCTCCTGGGGATTACCGCTCCAACACAACAATTGCCTATTGTTCGGATTTACGTCCAAAAGAGCTTTGGTTAAAGCTACATTCGGAAACTATAATGAAGACAACGAGAAAGAAGTTACATTTTTTTTAATCGTGTGGTTCAGTCACAGTAGACTACCTAAAAACATGATAACGATATGCAGACAAGTTCTGATTATAAGTTATAAGACTTCATACAACTTCAATCAACTAAAAATAGCAAATTTTATGGATTTTCAAGAAATAAACATTTTCACACACTGAACATTTTCAATACTAATCGAGAATTAAATGAAGAAAAGTGGTCCCTCAATGATATCACAAATAATTTTCCGCGCCCAACAAGTTCCATACATACACACATACACACACGAAGAGAGGGAGAGAGAAAAGAGCCCAAAATTGTACCCCCTCAACACCCTCACCAGACAGGGGGTTCGATCCTGGAGACGCGCGCACCTCTTTTACCCGGCCAGCCATGGTCTACCTACTTGTTACACCGGAGTCCGGAGTTCTGACGCGTTCACATAAAATAGCTTTTAGCGCGACCGGGCCGATTTGAAAATTTAGCGACAAAAGTCTGTGGAAATGATCTTTGAAGGTGCAATGGCATCCGAACGTAACGAATCGCATATTAATGAGCGATCACGTGATTGAATGTGGATTTTTTATTTTTTTTTAATTAGTTTTAATTGAATTTTTCCGGACGCCAATTAATAGTTGATGGTTTATGTTATGTTTGTATTGAACAACAATTTGGACCATTTGGATTCTTCAGTGCAATTTCATTTGGAAAGTGTTCGTTATTGAATTGAAGTAATCTCTAAAAATGACGACAAAAGGTAATATTTTAATATTTATTATAAAACTCTTGACCCAAATCGCTTTGGGATCTTAAGAGCAGGTTACAGTGTTTTAATAAACCTACACGAATACCAAGAAAAAACAACATCCTCTTCAGTATACTGGTTAAACTCGTTATTTTATCAGTTAAACTTCATCAATTTAGTTGAATTTTTTGAAATACTTAACGAGAATATTCGTCGTTTCATGAAATACGAGTGTATTTTCACATTTTTTTATCGACTATGAAATGGTGAAATGCACACGCTAATTGTTTCAATTGGAATTGAACATCAATGGACCTATAATGAAGGGAAATCTTTGCTATTTTTCACTTCGATTACTTTATTTTTCTAAATGACAAAACACTCTTTTTTTTTCATTTTTCCTCAATGAATATTTTATGTTATTTGTTTGTCTCACAAACAATTAAAGAATAAAAATACGTAGAAATGTAATTTTCATGAACATTTTCGTGTGGAATTTCAATAGAAAATGGAACTTTTCAACTTCTTTTGTTGAAGTAGGATTATTTAAATAAGAATTAAGTGTTTTCCAGACAAAGAGGACAACTTTTTTTTAATAAACATTTCATCGAAACTATGGTGAAAATCAATGGTTATAAAGTGATTCTAAACAAATTATTCACAGCGAAATAAATTTTTGTCCGGATTTAATGTCCTACATACAATTTCAATTATGAATCCCAGTAAATCATAAATGTTTTGTCTGGTTTTTCTACGCACATTTCGTACCACCAGGCGTTATTGAGAAGGGTCGAATTACAATTTCACACAATAAATAATACTTTTTTGTTTGTAACACGGCAAAACAGATAAACAATACAACTTTTTTTCGGCTTTGAGGGAACATTAATTTTACTTAAGCGATTGGGCCTTATTTGCAATTCAAAGTGTTTCTCTGCTGTGTTCGTGAACTTTTCACTTGGATACTTTAGCTTTGTGTAGAACGTTTCGCTTGGTAAAAAATTTAATTACATCTATTCCGATCCAGTTGATTTGTCATTCTATTGTCTTCAATTCACTAATGTCCAGGTATTAGATTGATCCTATACGTTTCTGTAAGTATTTCTAGAATCCCTTGGAGTCAACAAGGCTTTCAGTAAGTAAGTAAGTAAGCTTTTAGAACCTTGAGTGCTGTTTGTTAAATAATCTCAAACTCGTTATTTATTTGTAATAAACAACATCTCGTTAGTCTGATTGAGGAGACTGGGAACAAGTTGGTAGGGCGTCAGGTGAGAATCAGGAAGATTGCTGACATTCTAAACATCTCAACTGAATATTTATAAACATTTTACAAATGAAATTTAGCAAAAAAGTCAACAGCTAGATTAATGTGGCATTTGCTAACAGCTCAACAAGTTCAGAGTCCTGTTTGGACATTTTTAAGTGAGTTAGGAAGAACTTTTTCGGAACTTTATCACTGTTGACGAAACATGGATCCATTACTTCATGCTATAAAAAAAATAACAATTGAATGAGTGGATATCACTTGGCGAATTCGTTGCAAAAGAGATTGTGCCGTGATATTTCTAAACGAATTCATCCAGTTTATTATCCAGATTTTGCCCTCTGCGATTTATGTTTCAAAATAAATACAAGAAATGGTTTGTCTCTAATTTGTAATGATTTAAACGACATCTAACCAGTATGAGGTACGTGGTTTGATAAAAAGTGTATTCGAAATTTTCATCTTCGTAATGTAAATCACACGATAAACCAATACCGTTGGTTTAAAGCTTCATAAATATTTAACTAAAATTTAATACTGTGGGAATCTCGTTACTCTAAATACCCCTACAAAAAGTTGTTATTCGCTTCGTATATTTTTTAACGAGAACGGCTATTTTTAAAAACGAGCTTTTATAATTTTTATTAATTGAATTTTTTACATTGATTTATTAGGCTGTCTTGATTTCAATCTGAAAGCTCGTATTGGAAAACTATTACACAATGAAGCTCATTAACAAACCCGTATTCTGCTTCATGTTGGATTACCGGTGAAATTTTAAGTACCAAAGAATGACAATGACTGAGAATATATCAATCATGCAATTATCACCTCCTCGAACTACATAGATGTGGATTTTTCCTCTTAAATCTCAACCAATAGGGGTAATACTTAAAACTGGTCTACCATGGAAAGAATGAAAGCCATTGTACTCTATTAAACCCTACATCTACTTGTCGCCCGACTACTTTCGCAACTTCATAGTCATCAATTTTTAAGAACAAAACCTTCGTAAAAATTTAATACGGCCATAATGTGTAATCGTGACACGGCACTTCTTATCGACATTATTCCCTTGCGGCATCGAAAAAATTCTTACACAACATCGCCTCTTAATGTTCAAAAATACAAGTGGGCGACAATTTGGAATTTGTTTTCATTGAAATGAATCTGCCTCGTTCAGCCGTCAAAAGGTTTCCTGGAAGGAGAACTTCTGGGAAAACGGCTTCCGATTAAAAAAAATCAAAGACGCCTAATTAACTCAAGAAATTGCCAAAGCTTGTTTGAGGGTTTGCGACCAGTGATTCACCCTTGGCTTAATTTAATTATGAGCACCGACCTTTATTGTTTTGGGGCAGCAGCTGAAGACGTTTAAGGTTTGCAGGTCAAATATCCATACACTAGGGCTAATTTATGGGTTTGGGAGGGGTTTCAGGAAGTATCCTCAACTCACATGAGTTTTAAACGAGATACCATCTCAAAATGATTATTTTTGTTGTATTTATTATACGGAGTAATAACACTTAATCCCTATTAGTTCGGGGAAATTGTAGATTTTAACGATTAAAGCAGATTGGCGTGACAACATGAACAGTTTTTTTCCACCTGTTGGATTAATTAATTTCCCAGTATTGTGGCAAGTTTGCACGATATATTGTAACAGACTGAAGAAAATTCCTCACAAACCTCTGAAATAAATAAAAAGGTTCGTTGTAAATGACAAAATACTATTATGGTAACTTTCTTAAATAAATTAATAAATTTTCTTTAAAACGAGAAATTTCATGCAAAACTGTGGGAGTAGAATTAAAACTCCAGGGAATTTTACAGAAAACTTCTAAGCCCAAGACATTTGTTGCTCAAGAAAGCTACAAAGTCCAATAAATTTCGAATTATTGTCACTTATTAAACTCTGTCTACATGTTGAAATGCGCACGAAGTGGGAAATATAATGATTTTTGACAAAAACCCACAAACATTGTTTAAAACTTCCTAAACAATTCAACGAGTGGAAGCGAAGAAGAATCTACCCGTGCAATTCTCGACATAGCTGATTGTGGACCTGGAAATGACAAGACAGATCTTAAAATTGAAAAAGCATCCTTTGAAAGCCAAAACAATAATTTCATGTAACGATGTAGTTTACGGAGAATTCCAAGGAATAATTTTAAAAATTCAATGGAAAAATCACCTTTCAAAAGAAAATTTGATTTGTTATTGTTCTGATCGAAACAGATTTGGACGAGTTTATCGATTATTTTCACTCTCTCTCACTTTTTCTCTCTCTCTTTCTCTCATTATTTCGGGGCAAGTTTTGCACCCAGCTACAGGTATCCAGAGAGCGGGAGGACGACGCTTTTATTTTTATTTTGCACCGAACGGGAGTTGGAAAGATAACTTTGTTCGCTTCGAAATTAGATTCCGCTCTTTAAGCTAGTTCCACTTTAATTAAGAATTCGTTTCATCCCGAAGATGGAACAGAAAAAAATCTGGCGATTTGTGATCCAGAATAATATTTTCCATAAATTTAATTAAATGTTGCGAGCAATAGAGTCACGGATGACCTCGTGCAAGTAGTGTTGAAAAAATGATCTATGGGGAATTGAGGTTTCCAAAAATTGGTGTCGAATGGCTTTTTTACAGCATAAACTGAAATTCCACTGACAATGAGTCTCAAAAACGTTTTGAATCAGTAGGAGTGTCTAATGAAATGTTGACTAAAGTGCATGGGAAAACACTCTCATTATATTCCCGATTTATCAGCAAATGGTTTCAATTTATTTGAGTTACTGGAAAAAGCTTTGGCAGGCATCACATATGTGGATGATGAAGCTGTAACAAATTTTGTGCAAAATTGGCTGGAAAATCAACTAAAAATAGTACAAGGAATTATGAAGCTTCCAGGAAAAGTGTTTGTAGTTGACTTTAAATAAAAATTATAAATATATTCGAATTTAAATTTATACTATCAACCTCATAACAAAAATTTTGTAAAATCTATCTGATAAAAAGTCTGAAGACGAATAAGCACTAATAAATTACAACACAAGAAAAATGGTAACATTTGTTATTCTTAAGGTACGAGGCCTTTCCTGAGATGGAAAAATGTGTGACGTTTATCCTAATAAATGTCAACTTGTTGAATATTTTAGGGAAAAATTATTATTTTATTTCAGAGAAATCAGCAACGCAGTCTTATTGTGTGTGAAAGTCATTAATTTTAAACAATAATCCATTTGTAGAAACCATTTTGTGGTAAAATATCATCACGTATGTAATTTTATACGAATTTTCCCTGACGCTATAACAGCAAAATTAAAACCCATGCAATATATGAATCTGATTTTACAATTCCTGGATGGCAATTAAATGTGAAACCCATAATTGATTTCTTCATTCGAATACGTGTACATAATTCAAATTTATATTTGAAATTATTATTTTGTGATTTGTTTGTTTAAGAGGCTTTTAAAATATGACAAACAATATAGAAACGAAGTTTCAAGTTGTTAAATTGAATCGTCGCCCATGGCTACATATAAAAAGGGTTCTCGTCGTCAGTTGAGTAGAAATGGTTCAAAATGGTCACCTCAATCTACCCCCGAGGTGTCTTTAGTGTCTCTTTAGTCGGATCGTCTTGGTATTGCTTCTAAACGCGAACGTCTACCTTTACTACTACTTTTAGGATAAATCATCCTAAAAGATAAACCCTCCGACCTGTTTCCCGTTGAAAATGAGTTTATTACTTAAAGAGAAGTTTTCCTTCGAATTAAATTACTCGAACATCTGGGATAAACTAATTTCCGACCCAGATTTTACCTTTAGAAGCTTATCATTTTTCACAAAACAACGGGGCCAAATCCAGAAAAAGTAGCAAGAGAAAAAATGGAACAAAAGAAATTAGAATCGCAATAAAATCTTTTGTTATGAAAATCGTAATTGCATTAGGACAGGAAATGTTCCCATCCAAAAGGAAAAAAGGGGGGAATATTACTTTCTCCAGTTCTCAGAAAGACTCTTGCTCAAGAAAAACTCGATGAGATCGTCTCTTTTCGGACGAAATAAAATTAGCTTCGTCCGTATAAACGATATTAAGAAGGAAAACTTTGAGAATTGATACTGGAAAAAAAAAATGAGATATATCAGGACTGAATTAGGAAACTGCTCTATTTATAGACTATTTTCAGGCACTGTTACGCGTGTTACTGCACCATGCTTCTAATAAACGACATTAATAAATGACATTTACTGTATGCATGGTAATAAATATTAATTTTAACTTAATATGATGTTAATTTAAGTAATGTTAAAACCTTAATTTAGTTCCCGCTGTGCACATGAAATCCTGTTTTCTTTAACCGAATAATCGAACAAAATTATTGTTGACGAACATTTTGTTTTAACAGCAACTCACGTGGATTATTCCAGAACTTTCCTGTCACAGCCAAACGAATCAACCCTTTAATTCATGGGATTAAGGCTTCTATACATAAACAAGTTGTCAATCAACAATAGCACCAGGTACAGCTTAAGGACACTAAAATAATACCTTTCCCTTTGGCAAAGAGATATAACATGGAAGACTTATAAGCATAATAAGACTAAATTATTGCACCTATCTTGGCATTAGACTGTTAGAATGAATAAGCATTTGTAACCTGTAACCGTTAAAATATCCTGTTACGCTTCGTTGCCACTCTTATCGAAACTGAAGCTGGAAATTTTTCGATTAAGCCCAGGTAGGGTGTGGATTAGGAAAATATATTGTCTCGGGTTAAAATGTTACATCGAACAGAGTAAGCGGCTTAAGAGAAAAGGGTAATTTGAAACTAGCGAATGGACATTTTGAACGATAGTCGATGCTGCAGCATCGGAATATGAAATAAAGTTGGTAAATAATAATTCGTGTAAAGGGAACTGTCATTCGTAGCAGTGCCAATAATATCAGTATTGAATTGAGAAACTTATTATAGGTGAAACTAGATTTTAAAAATATTAATTTTCCAACAATACTAACAGACAATGCATGCTGTAGATATAGATATGAACGAATCCAACTTTCCCGTAACTGAAGTTTTAAATATTAAATTGTCACAAGTTGAAATAGGAATTATCTTTCTGCCATTCTCGTTCATTCACAATTAGCACGCAGGTTATATTAAACAGACATTTAATAGTCCAAAGACTATATAAAGGGCCCGGTTGTCGGAACGCTCTTTATTCGTTTCACGGTCGAAATTGGGCCAGCGAAGCTCACGGACAGTATAGTTCAAATTACAAGTTGTCTCGTTGAAAATCTAAATATTCCGTGCATGTAGCGAATGTGTAGCAGGAATTCCTAAAAGGGTTATTGAAACAACTCGATAACAGGAGAAAGTTTCGACAGGATTTATTAAAATATACGTTCTTCAAGCTATTAGCAGTGATTGCATTTGATAAAATATGCAAAGGAAAGGGGTAGTGCAGAGATTTTAATCGTATGACACTTAACCCTTAACTCGTGTTAAGATAACCGTCAAACATCCAAAATAAACAGTGATTGTTTAATCAAGGGATGAATAGAGGACGGGGATAATTAAAATTGTAGAAGATCCAGGATTATGATACTTTAACGTTAAATTACTGGATGATTAAGGGAGGAATTAAGCAAAAAGATAAAGTTACATTTGTACTTGATTCTGGAAAAATGGACTTGATGAGGCAATTTTGTAAAACAACTGTAAAAAGTGTGGTTCTGAAGTTCAATGCCGCCACTGTGGTGGATCGTATAAATTACTAATAAACCTACAAGAAATCAATAGGAAAACATTTGTTAAATCGCAAGGAAGAACTGAATAGACCAAGGTTAATTCTGTAACATTCGCTTCTGGTAAATGTGGAGGAATGGAACTATTATTGCTTTCGATTTGAATGAGTCCCATAACAATTTCTATAGAAAAGGAAAGGGAAAAACAAACAAAGCACCTCTGGTATAAGTTTTTCGGTGGGAAATTCAACACGCAACTTTTTCTTTTTCCAAGTTATATTGTCCGACCTAGCGATAAAAGTCCATAACATATTACTGCATTTATTATGGAATCGCGCTGTTTTGTCAGAGAGTTAATATGATTTATCGAACTTTGAAACTCCTTTAGGTTATTTTCAAGAATAAAACACACCTATTTTTTCTTCTGGAAAACAACAACGCAATTAAACTTTTACCTGGATTACGACCTGGATGGAAAGGTGTAAAATTATTATGCTCCATTTCACATCGATTTTTAGTTTTCTTTTTTGAACCTCTAGTTTTTGTTTTTCTGTGCACATTACATTCCAGTAAAAAAGAAAGACTTTATTTTACGAGAATGTATCAAGAATCTACAGTGTAGCTGAAAAGTGTGTCCCCCCTTTTTTTAATTTTTGATATAAGTAATATTTTTTTTGATCACAAGAACACTTTGAACACCTTTAATAGGAGAAATGTACGTTTTTAAGCGCATTTCAAAATGTAAAACTTTTGACAAAGCGCCATTTTTTCTAATCGCTTCAAAAGTTTTAAAATTTGTATGTAATAATCTACTCGGTATGATCTTTGAAATAACATATTTCACAATTTCCCATTTCATTAATTTTTTTTCTTAAATGGTGCATAGTCGCCATTGAATTTTACATTAAAATCTACTATTCATGTTCCGATTAAAGTGTCTCAAATTTCCAAAAAGAATGTTATCCGTATCAAAAAATAAAGAGGGAAGGCACTTTTAAACCGCACTGTATGCAAGCAAAGAACAAAGGATTTTCTAGCTAACATTCTTCGAGATGCACCTTAAAATACTTGAAAGTTTTGAACCTAAGAAAGCTCTTCGCAAGATGGGAGCCGTGTTTGCTCATTCCGAGGCAAAAAAATGGTTCGTAGGACTATTTTAGAACGTTATTTTCTGCTTTAAAAAGACGTTTTACTCCAATTCCTAAGTGTAGACGAAACTTGGAATTTCCCTCTCCCAATGAGACAACAGTCTAAAAAGTGGACGATGCAAAAATAGTACCCAGTGTTTTTGGAATATTTGTATTGTAAGAGGGATTATCTCATAAAATGAAACCATACCGGTCTTGTTTATGGTTGTTTTCCCTCTTAAGTCTAAAAATATTCAATTCTATCCTCATCATTTCGTTTACTTTGTAAGTAATGAACTAATAAATGTTGGAAAAATATTAATTTTTAGGTTCCATTTAGAAGCGACGAAGTACTATAAAACTTCTTAACGGCTTTAGTAATGGTTGAAAATTTTACAAGTGAAGAATTGGGAATTGTAAAAGACTATAAGTCGACAAGTCTGTTAACTTTTATCCTTTCGAACTTTGAATAAAGTTTTATAATGTTCTAATTCAAATTCAATGTTATTTAATGGGCATTCATGTGAAATGCCTATTAAAAATAGTGAGTTTTTAAGCATTTCTCAATATTTAAATGTTTATTTTTAATATGTTTCTCAAAGAAAAATTACATTTTATGCCGACAATATAACACCCTAAAAAACATAAACACCATCATCATGGAACATTGACTGATAAAATCAATAAAGGAGCCTTTCTCTATTATATGATCGTCCTTTCGCATAAAAGAGTAGCCATTAGGGTCATATACTTTGTCATAAAGTGAATCTATACTGAAATAAAAAAAATTTTACGTCCGTTATGAATGTAAGTTATTTTTTTTCTGTTTCACTTCAACTGTAAAAGAACGAATGTAAAAGAAGGCACGAATTTTCTTGAAAAACTACGTATGACTAAGTAAACACCCGTGAAAATTGCATTCTACTGTTAACGTAATCGTTTTTGTAAAGGAAAGTTCAACAGGTTCTTCGTTCAATGAGTTCCTTTCGAAAGATTCCTTAAAGTTGTACATAAAATTTTGACTCTTTTAACAGAAAAAAACCTTTTAATGCATTCACTCATATTCGCGTAGTTCATTAAACGACACTCTTGTTATACTCGTATATTAAAATCCCGTCATTTCAATAAATCATTCTTGACTATCGTAAAATGGAAGGAGGGCGAATACGCTTATATCACGACCGTAACTGATCACCCCCCGAGGAATCGATGTCATTCTTCTTATGACAGCTCCAAATCAATTTTCATCATCTGTTGTTAATTGACTCGTTTTCCGGAAATAGGCTATTTTTATGGAACGCTTTGAGGCTATATTCTAGTTTCCAATTGAAACTGTGTTAATTGCATAAGGTCATCAGACAAAGGCTTCCATTCCACCTGAGTTGATTGCATCAATTGACCATCTTTGATGCAATTTTATGGAAAGCGCGATATCTTTTTTGAATCCTATTCAAACATGGATTCTGAATGGGTCACTACACTTCTCTACATTCATTGTTGCATTTTGTATTTCCTTTGTTTCACCAGATTTTATTCACAATTATATTCTCTTGTTTTTTCCTTCGCCTTCTACAAATATGATTACATAGAATTCTGAAATGGTTGTAAATGATGATCCAGTGAATTGAATTCAATTAGGAAATTTCCATGCCACTTTCAGCTACAACAGACTTTAACAATGGGATCAGGTAAACTTGTAATATTCTGTAACAGACTAAAATGAGAGAATCACACGATGGTATGTTCCATTAGAGAACTCCTTCGTGTATAATTAAGGGAACCCGGCTCTACTCCAACGTGAATAGCTAAAAATATCTCTAAAAACCTTTGGCTCGGTAAGAGCCTTTAATGTTTGGTTGAAATGTTGCGATACCGTCCACAGTAACAATGTTTGAAAACTTAATGTCGATTTGAATGATCAATCCAGGCATCTCAATTATTGATATCGATGTGAAATCATTGATTTGTAAATACCTACATACGTATATAAGTTACAAAGAGGTATTGAATTATTTAGTTTTGCTATAACGAGGAAATTTTCTTATTTTATTAATTCCGTTTCGAAATTTTCGAGTAGAAAAATTGAACAAAGAGCTTTTTTCCCAAAAACACAATGCTGTTTTATCTAATAAAGATGTCGGAATGAAGAAAATATTGTGTTCAGTAGTTTTTAAAAATTGCCTCGTCCATGAATGAACCGAAAACGTTAGGGAACCCTCTCAAGGAAAACCCTTTTAATGGATTAGATTTTAGTGGGCGGACGGTTTTCAATTTCGTTTTTTTATGTTTAATCCAGTCATATTTAGGTCGACATGCTTAAATAAATTTCAATTTTTATCTAAAATCTAATTGAAATCTGTTGTGGTTCGTGGATATACATAAGAATTTTACTCGTTATGCATTGGCCTGTTCAATGAGGAGGCAACAAAAAGATATAAATCATGAGAAAATAGTGAAATTGCAATATAGTGGTTAAAAATGTTGAAAAAGTAGGCAAAAATCTTCTCGTTTATTTGTGTACTGATTGAACTTGACTTATTCATCGGTACGTTTTACCATTGCAATTCATTTTTGTCCTGTGGCCTAAATTTCTGTATTTCTTGTTGGACTTTAAGGAACAAGGCTACTAGCAATGTCAATTTAACATGTTTCAGTATTAATAGGTTAATAGTCGTTTGCATAATTGCACACCCTAATACGGTTAGATAGCGTTGTTAATTGTCATTAAACACGTGTATGTTCAAAGCACTGATACCAAATGATCGAAAAAGTACGGGCTTTACGAAAGAAAAAATTACTTTCAAATTGAAAAACTCTAGGGTCGTACATAAAAATAAATCCCACAAGGGTTATTCGCGAAACCCTACAAAGAATAACCAGTTTCTAAACAAAACAAACAACTTTAAAACGTAATTTAAGTTTGATGAAAACATCGAGAGAAGAAATTTTTTAATTAATTTTTGATTTGCTGGATATTGTTTTCTATTGTTTTCGGAAATATGTAGTTTTCTTTGTTAGTTCAACTTGGAATTGTGGATATTATTAGCTGTTAGAAGAAGAGGAAAATCTTCAAGTCAAGCGGATTTTTCGCCACTTTGCAAGTTGCAGTAATTGAAAAAATGTTCCATCTGTTGTTTTTCAACTAGTTGATGCCAGTTATTAACGATACTAATCGCTAAAAATCCCTTGCATCAACAAGTCAATCCGACTATCGGCTGACCGAGTTTCCATTTACGTACGGATCGAAGTGGAAAAACTTGATTTTTTTTCCAGCGACTTCGGATGCGAAAACGGATTAACGCCATTAAAAAAAGGACAAAAATGAAGCTTTCATCGCTTACAGGACCTATTTGCATGCCCCGGTCTCGTATAATATACGTTTCAGATTTTCCTAATTATCTCAGCCCTATCCTAAAACAAATTTTCGTAGCGTTTCATGCTACATAAACCAATTAACTGATTCTCGACCTGTAGGTTGTAAATTTTCAATTAATGACTGAGGAAGAACTCGCTTAATATTAATCTTCATTTTATTCAATTTTCATTGGGTTATTAAAAAATGTTGTGTCGGGGACATAAATAATTGAGAACTAATTTTTTCCATGGGATGAGAAACCCATTTTCTATAGAATAACAGTGAAAAAATTACATTAAACTAAAAATATATCTCATTAAACGAAAGGAAACATGATTCAAAGCCATTTGAAGCTCATAAAATATTTGTATGGAAACCAGTTACAAATTTGTGCTAATGATTAATTCGATGCGCATACTCCAATATTGATAATTGAAATTGTGCGTTTGCTAAAGGCCAAATTTCTCCTTTTGAAAAAAAACTGAACAAAAAAAAGAATATAGAAACAAATCCACACAACATTTGAACTCTTAATCCGTAAAATTTATTATTATTAGGGCCGTTCTTGAGATCGTTACGACTTCGAATGGTATACTTATTGACGATGAATCTCAGTTGTAAATATTCGATTTTTGTTTTATTCAAAGGACCATAATATTATATCAACGAACATGAACAAAAGGATTTTCTACGCGGATAATTCAGTTGAACATTCATTGTTTAGTGTATCCAATAATCGTTGAAAACTTATTATCAATTGGGCGATCGTGCTCGGACCACATACTCAATTAAACCTAATATGGAATTAATAGGCTCAAACCATTTTAAATCGAATTCGGTGAACTAAATTAATAAATAATAAAATCAAGCAACAGATGTGTTTGAAGACCTATGAACACCTACATGTTTCAGTGTTTTTAGCAAAAATTCCCGATCTGGAAAAATACTGTAATTTATATTGACTTAAGAATGGATTCTAGAGTTTTATACCTTCAGGTTAATATGGAAATTTCGAATTTTAAGAATGAACTCTAGAATTTCGTACATTCAATTTAACAAGAGAACAGCACAAACAAAAAAGGATCTTCAACAAGTTGTTAGTTATCCTGCAATGTTACAACCGTTAGTAACTCTTGAAAAGTGTTACACTATTGATTTGATAAATGAGAGGGCTTGCTTGAAGCTACAATGTCTAAAAAAGGCAATTGCCGTTGAACTTCTTCAAAGTTAAAAGAAACTGAATTGGGATAGTTCCAAAGATCAACATATCCAAAAAATTCATATTGAAATGTATTAATAAATCCACTGAAGCCTAAAACAAGAACAAAGGAATTTCCAGTTAATCTCACTTCTGTACCGTGTAGCTGTTGCTAATTAACGTTTATTGTCATCTTCCACTAAGGAACGTAATATTTCTGCCTCACTAATCGTCTTTGGAAATTACCTACACCTGAGGGAGTAGAATTATTAATTTCAACCGTCATAATTAAACGGACGACTTGGAAGGCACTTTTAATGTATTGTACTAGATTGTTATACACAAGTTATTGGTATTATTTCTTTAAAATTCACTAAATAGCGTCGTTTTTATCTAATTATACCAACTGGCACTTGTTTATGCGAAAATAACAAGGACCATTTAACTAAAAATGACAAAAGCGTGAAGACGTTGTCTCCTTTTATTATACACATCAGCCTCATTGTGAAAGGTCTGAGAACAGCGAGAAAGAACCTATTTTCTAAATTAAGGTCTGAACAAGGCGACGTTGCTCAAGAAAAATCATCGGTTTAACGTTCTAGAAAATGTTTATTTACGATTTTTGAAAGGCAAGTTAACGTTGTTTAAGCGAGCGTCGTTGTTAAATAGACAGTTTTATCTTTTTTTTTTTGTTTTGTTTTGTTAAACGAACCGTGCAGTTCTTTTTCTGAGCTAATTTAACATGTGCGTAAATCTACACTGTGTAATCACTTTCGGTTTGGTGCACCCCATAACCTGATAAATTTGTTTTGCGTTCTACTACTAATTGAATGAGCGGGTTTCTGTAGTGACCAAAATTTTTGATCTCGATTTATCTATAGTACTTAACGTTTATGAAATGTTTTTTTTGTAATTTTCCAATAAAGTTAATAAAAGAAATAATTTTTAGTATATAGAAAGTTTATTTTCAAAAAAATAAGAAAAATACAGAGAAATGAAATTCTTAAAGTAGAAGTACGATAATAGATGGTTCAATCAAATTCAATGATTAAATGATTGAACGGCAGAAATGAACCGTCTATTATTGTCCTAAATTAAAAAATAATAATACATAAAATAATAACAAAAAAATTATAATAACAAATATGATCATAAATCCAATAACAATAATAATAATTCTCTAAATAAAGAGTATTAAATTAAATACAATTTTCTATATGCAGTGACAGTTGGCTGTGGAGCATTTACAAAAGTTGAAAGTATAAAAACGCACTTTCTACAGGTACAATCCATATCAGAGGATAGTTTAGTTTAGTTGGTAGAGATTGTTTCTCGTTCAACAGTCGGTCAGCGAACAAATTCTCCATAAATTGCATGTCTGCATTCATTTTCTCCATCTTTGACATATACAACTTCAAGTATCGAATATAAAACACAAATATACTTTATCTTACCTCATTGTCAGTGTCACTGGCGCCTGATTTACTTCTTCCATCTTCAGATAATGAGGCCGTAGTGCACGTTTCCCACAAAAGGTATGTATCGGCATTGATCATCAGCGAGCATCATCATCAAAGGCTCCTAACCGAATTCATCGATTCAAACTGATACTTTCTTGAACGATTTCGGATTTCCGCCAGTTCCGTTAATGAAAAATAAAAACTAATTCAGAAAATTCCTGTACGTAAACAATGTACAATTTATATTGCCACGAACGGGGTCTGTAATATTATAATTAGGAATTGTAATTGCCGAGATCTTTACTCAGCAATAAATAAAACTGACAATAAGATAATTATAATAGAAGAGAACATTTATTTATTCGAATTTCAATTAATAATTGCTAAATCGAAATGTAGGCTAAGAGATCTTAAAGATAATGCAATCTCGAGGAACCGTTCATAGAGACCTTTTCAGCAACGGTTTAAACCATTTACCTTAAGGGGAGTTTCCTTGGAGTCAATCTCCTAGGCTATTGGTCCAGTGGGATAGGGATTGTCTCACGAAATACACTACACTTAACAATGCCGTGTGGGTGTGCGTTTATTAGTTTCCTTCCAAGCCTTACCGATTACCCTTCTAGGTGTAGATGTTAGATCGCCGCGGGTACTACTAATCTGTCAATTAATCTTTGATTGCTAAGGTCACCTCGGTCGAGTCAGTATGTTTTGGTTATTTATGCTGATGCTATCGAGTTGGTAGTTTACCCTACTTTTAGTGTTTATAATTGCAAGGCGTAATCTTTGAAAGTTACGACACTTAATTGTATCGCTGACATCACAGACCTGAGTTATGCAATAGTAGGAATAGTAGGTCCAAAGGGCAATATTTCTCGTCGTGACAATATCAGCGTGCACTTTACACTTGTATTTTGCGCATGAACATGCAATTGCACATTAGTCACATATTAACTCATTTAATCAAGAATCATGAGGCACCAATCGTGTATAGAAACACGCAGGTCAATGATTTGATTCTATAGTTACCGTCTTCCTGCCGGTATTGATGTTGGATGGCGTGATGGCACGGTTGGTTCCACCGACTTGAAGTTTATATAAACTAGAAATCGACGGTTGAGTCGTCTTCACCTCTTGCCATCATGCTAAAACAGCTCCGAATCGCTTTTTATTTTCGGATATCATTACTAAGCCAACACACAGATAATAGTACTTAATTTGGAAAAGGTAAAAAAAATCCTCAAAAAAATCACATATTAATCTGGAAATTAAATTTTCTTTTTCGTCATTCAACTGAAACCAGCCGATTTCGCTTTCATTTGCCTCAAAAGCTGAATTAAATACTTCTGAGCTGATATCCCCTAATTACTAAGAGAATATAATATTTTCAATAAACTCGACCAATTAATTTCCAATTATCTTCCATGGCTTCCATATTATCTAAAATTGATTTATTGTTCAACGTGCAATTTTAACTAGAAAAATTAGGTTTTAAAGAACTCTATGACAGAAGAAGATGACGGTGTTTTTCGATTGAAAAATAAACGTTCGGTTCACTCGTTGGAGCCTCTCAAAAGACAAACATTTCCCGTAAAAATCCATTTTACGAGAAACCGAAAAAGGAAAATTACATTTTTGCATATAGTAGACGAACGCTTTTTCTTTGACTTTGAAAAATCAAAGCGAAAATGTGGTGGGCTTTTGTCCCTTTAGTCGGGAATTTTTAAATTATCGCCATGCAGTTTTATGCGCCAGGGAAGTTGTCGTCGCCACAGAACTTCCACGACGAAAGAGGGTCGGATTATTTGAGAACTTTACCGTGTACCTCGGCTTCTTTGTTTCTGAATTTTTAATCTTACTTTTTTCGCGGTATTGTCCAATTAAGCTCCCAAGGCAAATCATTTAAGGACATTTGTTACGTACGTAGGTTATTCAAAAAGTTTAATTGATGATGGAAAGAATTGTTCTTTAATAACTGTAATTTTACATTCAAATTTGCTCTCGGAGGCTCAATGAAAAGTATGCAATTTCTTGAAAAACTTAAAGGCAATGATTTCTCGTTTCAAAAAAGTCTGCAACTTTCGAAGAAACCCTTGTATTTAAACTTGAAAAGTTGATTTTATGAATTTATTTTTTTGGAGAACTAATTTAAATATAAAAGATTTTGCTTTTACAAGAGCGAAAGAGAAACATTAATTAACTTGTTAACCATTGGAAAAAGAAAAGTGAGCAGGGCTAGTGCATTTCTTTTTTTTTTTGTAATCTAGAAATCCGGTCAGAAGGAAAACTGTCCAACCATGTTTGTTTTTAATTTTCTCTTATAAAGAACCACTTAAGCACACAGTTAGTTTCCATTATTAATGAAAAAAGTAAATATTCATTAGGCCCCCCGTAATATCTGGCAAAGGAATCTTACGCGCATCTAAATTAAATCACAACACCGCGTAGGTTTGTTAATTGTAGGATCCCTTAATTCATGTTTGCTATATTTAAAAGCGGGTATTTTTTTAATCGCCCCCACATTGTTATCGCCCACACTGCATTACATTGAAGGCCTAAAAGTCAAATAGAGGGGGGAGGACTTCGACGGATGGAAATTTAGAGAATTGCCTCGTAATTTTATGTGAAAATAAGGAAAAAACCCATATAGAAGATAGAGAATGGAAGAGAAAATGTCACTGGTAAAACTTGGGATGTCTGGAGCTAAAGCTAAAGGCAATCGATTTTCAAAGGGACGAGTTTCGAAAGGAAATATGAATATGACGGTGTATTAACTTTCCATGAATTTGCTTTCAATCGCTCGGGTGGGCAGAAAATGGCAACCAATGAATAATTTAGCTGACATCAAATATTTGATACTGTGCTAATGTAATTTATTACCTTCCATTACTTCTTCGAGCATACGGGGATAATAAAAAAATTGAGTCTGTCACTCCAGTCAGCAAATTAATGGGGCAACAAATTTGAAGTTTTAAGCATTGGGCATGTGCAAACCTGTGACATTCACTACTACTACGCATGAACAACCAATTTTACAACTTTATTATTGTTAACTATATGTTAAATTTTTTTTAATATGTTTTTCTATAATTTTCCATATGTGACATTTATCAATTTGTTATGTTATTTTCGCATCACACAGGCATCTCAATTTCATATATAGATGCCATAAGAGAGAAGAATTCCCTAGAAATTTATCATGTTTCCGATTTTACGTCTCTCAAAATACTCGTGACAATATTTTCCGCCCAACGAAGCGACTGAAAAAATTCATGGAAACTTAATGTGACGTTAGATTTTTATTTTCTTTCATATTTCTCCACATCGGCCCTCTTAAATTTTCTGTCAGTTTGTCACGAAATAAATCCTGGTCTGTTTACTTGGAGCATTCATTTCAAACGGCTCTATTTTATTTTAATAGACTCGAATCGAAAATAGGGAGAAGAACATAAAGGAAAGAGAAAAAAAACTCTTTTTCGCGTGATATTCTTTAATCAGGACTCCCGTTTGCCATTTGGGAAACAAGGGGCAGTAAATATTGGAAAATTGTAACAGATGTTCCTAAATTGTTTCCTTAAAAAGGGATCATCATTAATTTCGTTTAATGGATAAAGACGTTCGTTGGTTCTTAGATTATATCGAAGACCGAAATAGGAAGTCCGTTTTTCAACTCATTTTCATCAATCAAAACACTGAAGTGTTACAATCCCAGTAGCTCATCAAAAAAAAAATTCTTGAATTCATCTGAAATAATTCAGTTTCGTTTCAACGTCGCTCATTAATTTAGAGGGACTCCCCGTTAAAAGCAATCAAAGCTCAAATATTTCTCGTTTCGAACGTTTCTTTCTCTTTAACCTGTTGAAGCTTCAGCACATTTTGCAAGGAGGAAATTTATTTTCACAGTGAATGTACCAATTCGACACTAATTGAGGTACACACAATAAAAAAATAACTCTGTTAAAGGTTTGATAAGAAGATTAATTAAACAAAAAAACAAAAGAGGAAACGGGAAACAAGCAAAGGATTTCTCGTTTGAGGGAAAAAAAACAATGATAGAGAGAGGTTACATTAAAAAAAAAAAGATAAGAAAAGCTTGGACTCGTTTTAATTTAAATTTTACGAACGCATCTGTTTAATGAGAACCCATTGCTCCATATGGGCAAACACTTGCTTGGAGTGCCAAGCATGAATTATCACATAGTTGTCATTGTAGTGAAACTCACTTGTTTACTTTACAAAAATCAGTTAACCAAATGTGTTAAAAATTTCATGTTTCAAGTAAAATGGTTCTAAATTTAAATATTCTCATTCCAGATCGATTATGGCAACGTGAAAAGAAGAATAAAACTGGAACAACGTGACTTTTTCAACCGCAAAGGTACTCGCAAAGACAATAAGCAGTCATGTTGCCCACGAACGTTATGTCTTTTGTGAAAAAGGTAAGTGAATTAGTTTAGGTCACGTGGCAAGACGCAAGGTATTCACCTAAATTCTCCGGAATTCTCTTACTTGTCTGATATATATTATATTTATAGTTGACATTCAACATATTTGTGTTTAAGGTTAACCAGAAACTAAAAGAGATTACTTGTATTAGTCTGGAAACGGCGTCACCACTTAACTCCTTCATTTTATCTTGAGAACTTCCACTAAATGACGAGACAGGCAAATTTGTCTCTCGGACAGAATAAATGAGCCTGCTGGTAGTGGTGGTGAATATTTCGTTAGCACACCCATCCCATCAGCAATTTGTGTTTATCTTCGTTTTATAACGTCCACGGGCCCCCCTTCATAATATCGATCCAGACTAATTAGAAATCGTGTAAACTTCATACATGTTATCGAATGCCTTGAAGGGATTATGGGGAATTTCCAATTATCAGATTGATGTGTAGAGATTGAGAGGAGGAAAATGTTAGTAATGGCAAATCGAACAAAGGAAAAGGTTTTCCAGTGTAAAAGCCATTAAAGGTGAAATGAATAAGTTATGAGGACTCTGAACCTGAACGGAATTACCCTCCAGTGTTAATAGATTAGTCGGCACCATCTCCTTAACTTAAATAGGGGAGTGGGGTTAAGATAAATTGTGTTCTTCATTATGGAGAAACGAATTCCCAACTCACACACGTAAAAAAAGGGGGTGTTTTGTCTTTTTGGAAGGGAAATTAATGTCTTTATTATACCTGCAACCTAAAACTACTACTAGGTGAAGTTACTTAAAACTTGAAAGGAATAAATTAGTAAGTTTCCGTAATATTATGTTCCAGAACATGACGGATACCCTTTTATTAACCCTCTAGTTTGCATATTTTACTACCGGACCGTGTTGCGCTTTATCGTTGCTTTTACCTTTTCCAAGGAACACGATCCAAATGGAAAAATGAATCGTATTGGTGTCTTATTTCTTAATATTCTAAGCCAATTTTATCATAAAAGTTCCCAACACGATAATGTCACCTAAATAAATGAACGACTTTTCGTCATAAAATGTTACTAATTTGCATAGTTTAATTATGCTTTGTACAGGTTTTTTTTTCTCTTGATCCGTCCGAGGGAATTTTTAAGATGAAATGAGAAAAATATGGAAATGTAAGTGCACGAGTCTGAATTTAAATCGACGATTTTGTGACCGAATAAACGCTCAAAATGGGTTCCGGGGACGTTTTGTTAAAAATGATTTTGGACTGGGCTAATTTTTTATCGTTTTACACCACTAGTTGATTCTAAATGGATTCTGGTGCATAACTATAACACCATCCCATTTTCTCCAGTTTATTATACTTTTTTTTAATGAAAATTAATTTATTTTATTCATTAGCATTGATATCATAACTAAAAGTAATCAACTAAATAAAAATTGTCGGATAAATGAACAGGTTTATTCAATTTTAGGAACTTAATTAGAAATTTGCATGGTCCAAAACAAAGGCACGCATCACTATCCAAAATTGAACAAACATTGAACAAATTTGCAAAAATTCTGTGGATTAATAATGGATTGAGTTCCTATTTTTCCTAATTAACTCGTTAATTTTCGAATGCGTGCCCTCCCTACTAGACGACGCAACAATTTTGGTTCTAGGTTATTCCAAACACGCTCAATATGATTTCGGAGTTCACGAACTGTCGCATACTGTTTATTTTCGGCATAAACTCTGCACACTATAATTCCCCGGAGATCTTCTATTGGGTAAATATCCGGAGAGCAAGCAAGCTACACTAATAATAAATTGATTTCTTGTTGCTGGAACCACCGAGCGGATTTAATACTAACAAGTATTCTAGTAATGTCTTGTTGAAAAATTCAATCATTGCCATTGCGATCTTCAACAAATAGTAATACATTTTGTCCCAACCCATCAGTGAACTCGCCACTGCTTCGTGCTGATGGGAATGCCAATTGAAATACAGCTTCGTGGGTAAATGTATCCCAAACCATTAGAATCCCACTACTAAAGTTTCGTTTCGAAATATACCGATGTTCTGTGCGCAGACATAAATAATATCTGCGCAAAGAACATCGATATTTTCTAACCGTTTATATTAAATCCCTTTTGATTGGAGATTTCGTAAAATGCCCACATGACTGAGATCTCGCTAGAAATCAAACTAAGATCAATTACATTATTTCAGTTTATTTCTCATTTCATTCCCGTTTATTTCTCCAAATTTTAATCGCGAAATTTTATGATGAAGCAGATCTAGGTGCAGTTTTCAGCTTTTGCCTTTTATTATTGACATTTCTGGACAAAATTCTTCATATTGCCAATCGAGACACATTAGTTGCACATTCTTGTGCAATTGTTTTGCAGCTTTTCGTACTGTTACTTGCCAACGCAATTATTCTTCTTTCAGTTCTTGGAGAAACCTTTTGTTTGAGTAGACCTTTTTTATTTTTACCGAATTGCTCGGAATTTTTCAATCAATTAGAAACAACTTTCTGAGATTCGCGTTGTTTTCTTGCAATCTCACGTAAACTTTCACAACTTTCTCGCAAAGTCAAAATTTTTCCCTGTTCCATTTCTAGAAGATAACTATCGCTGGGTATTGTGTTCAAGTGTCAAACGTCGAATTTGACCTTAAAATAAACGATAATCGTACAGTTTGACTTATTTGCTCTGGGAGCAACGCTAACATTATTGCAAGAGTTTCATAAGTCAGCTAAAGTTTATTGGTCCTATTATTATGGATCATGTACATTTCAAGTTTAATCCTTAAAATTAAATAAACTTGTTCAATTATCTCCGAAAATTTATGTTTAATCATTTAACTTCTGTTATGTTATCCCTGTCAATAAACAAAATTAATTTTCAATCAGAAAAAATTGGAAAAACTAATTGGAAAATATCCTGTTACCTGATCAAATGGAATTAACCATTTCCAGTCTGGGATGGAAAAACAATATAAAAAAGTCATGTTGTTGTAAATCCTGCATGCTCGACTTGGAACGTTCTTGAACTGTCACATCCCGAGGGGACAAAGTGGCTTTGTTGGTGGCAAGAACTCTAGAAAGACAATCCTGAACATCAGGCAAATCGTTGAAAAATCAATGGAATTCAACACTCCAATTTACCTTTGTTTCATAGATAATCAAAAACTTTTGACATGGTAAAATGGAAGCACCTGTTGGGAATTCTGGAAGAGATGGGTCTCACTCTACATCTAGAAGAAGAGACGAAAAATAGAAAGGAAATATTAACTTCCAATATGAGAGTTCTAGGATTTTGGTCAAATTGGATTTTGTATAAAAATCGATAAACTTGACATATATATTTACATAATTTGACCCTAAAACTCTGTAAAGCAGCATATTACGTATGTACATATGTAAAAATAAAATACCTACTTGATAAATGTAATGGTAAAACTCTTTAAGTCAGTGACTTAAGGGATTTAAAGAAAAAAACCTGAGCTTTATGTAATATTCACTTTGCATTCCTTTGTTGCGTGGACTTTTACCTCAGCTTTTTAACTGCCAGCTTTTAAATAACCTTCACCATTATCGATTAAAATGGATGAAATAAAACAAAATCAAATAAAAAAGTGTAAAAGCATTCAAGCGTCACGATGATAAAAGAAAATTTGTATCTAAATTTCAAGAAACCGGAGAAGAGCACATTAAGCACAGAAATAAAACCATTCCTGTCATATCGTGAGTGGCAGTAAATTGCAGGTAATAATGAAAAATAATTAGCGATTCTTTGTATTTCACTTTCGTGTCATATTTTATTTTGGGTGTCCTCTAATGAAATAGTAAAATTCGTAAGAACAGTAGTAAAGATATTTTTGAACATTTTGAACACAAAATACAAACAGGATATTAATCTTCAGGGGTTAATTGAAGTAACAAAAAAGCTATTTAACAATCAAACCCCAAATGACAAAAGCGGAAAATATCTCAAAGGAAATGCTATTCCCTTTGATGTCAGGAATTTGATAAGGAACCATATTAGTTCATACCCATCAAAGCAGTCCCATTATTCGGGAAAATAATACACCTACTTCCCGCCTCAACGTTAAAATTATGTACGACACGTTTTACTCCAGGCGACCTGATGTGAAAATTATTTACCGCTATTACCGAAAATTTTTTTACACAAAAAATTTATTTACATATCGGGCGTCTGTAGGGAAATATATGTAACAAGTCTGAGGAATTTTCATTAAAACTCAACAGCGCAAGCTTAGTAGATTCTTCTAAAAAAATTGCTGTTGCTCTAAAAATGAGCCATGAATATCGAGCTAAAAAATTGTATGTTGTTTTGAAACCTGCAGCACAAAAATTTAAGCCATATGCTAACTTGAAGGCTCTGGCATTTGACTACATGGAAACTTTGCAGCTGCCGTTGATTCTTGTATAAGATATATTTTAGCTGTTTATCTCACTATTGTGCATACATGATTTTCCATCCTAATTAATCGCAAACACTTGATTTAACAGTTGAATGCCATCAGAAATCTTACCTGTAATAAACTTTATTTTGACATTTTAAAACTCTGAAAAGAGTTTTTGGGTAGATCAAGTGGGAAACATTAACTTCATAATATTCTTATTTCATTGTTTGTATTTTTTTTATATTTTTTATGAATGCTAATTATATTTCGTTTGAATTTATTTTCAAATTGTCCTTTCTCACTTTAACGTTCATAGACAAAGATGCCTTTGAAAAGGATGTCAAAATAATTATTCTTAACTGTTAGAATGCATTTTATCATCTTGAATGTTCATTCTTGTAAAATAGGTCAGGGAAAGGCTTTGCATGCAAACATTCGTTCGGTAATTGCTAAATTGCGCATTTTTGGGAAATCTAACTCTGAGATTGCCAGTTTATTAGATTTGTCGCGTTATAATGTTAGGAACATTGCTAAAACCGAGAAAATTGGCCTATTCCAAACTCTCGATTTGCACGAAAAAGCAAAATTACAGAGAGTGACAAAAGAATTTTCAAAAGAATTATTTAACAAAACCGTTGAAGTAGTTTTTTCGGGTTAAGTATGCTTTGATGTTTGGGAAAGCTAATCTCGAGATCTTTGTGCTTTAAGGAAGTCCGAAAATTGGATTTTGGCATCTACAAGGTAAATACTTGTTATTAAAGAAAAACAAAATGAAAATAGGAAGAAATATTTTTCCTTTAATTTTGTCTTACAATTAGTTCAAACAAAAGCTACTTTTGACGATACAGCAGAAAAAAATAGATTAAAACGGACAAAAGGACAAAAGAGTTGAGTTCAATGGAGTGAGGAGATTTGTTATGAAGTCTGCGTTGGGAATAGCAGAAGTCGTATTATTCGCCAAAAATACGAAATATTCCATCCTGACCCTCTTAAAAGAAAGGTAAAATTTCTTGCATCGGTTATGAACTGGGGAACATATTATCCAAAGGAGTAGCAAAATTTCATTTCATTCAAGGAACTGTGGATGTCAACAAATNATGACTTTCTGATATTTTTTACGTAAATACATACATTGAATCAATGAATCCAAGAACAGTACAAGTCTAAAAAGATAGTAACACAAAAAAAAGTAAAAATAAAACAGCAAAAACATAATAACTCCATAAAGAATAATGACACCGTGTTGGCCACCATATAAAAGAATTTTTTGAATTTGTACTGTTCTTAGACTCACCAATTCATTTGTTTCAAAGCCCTCAGATGTACCGTTTACCAGAAATATCGTATCTGTATATTATCGTTGCACCGCAAGTATAATAGAAATAAGCGTTTTCGGAAAATACAGTCGTATTCAAATAAAAAGCGTACACCTATTAGTGTGAAAAACGGGTTCGTTAGATTTATGTAAAACCAGCCATTCAAATAATTGTTCTTCTCCTTCTTCTTGTTTTATTCAAAAATGCTGTACATTTCGTACAATTTAATTTTTTTAAGTCATTCTTTACTAATATCTTGCGTCTACTCTGGTAAACACCATGTACAGAATTTTCTAATACGTAACTAATGTTATATACGTACATATAAAAGCACTTTGAAAATTTGATTGAATAAAAAACGAACAAGAACAAAAACATAATTTGAAAAATTAATTTTACGCAAATTTGACGAACCCATTTCTCACTCTAATAGATATACGCTTTTTTTATTTGAATACGACTGTACATAAACTTTTCTTACTATTTTTTCATGCGAAATCATCCCTTTCAGGATGGCAGCTGAGTTCATGGATCACCCTGTATTGGTTATGAATCGTGATATCATATATAAGCGATATTGTATAATGGGTCACGTTAAGTTTGTTTTCGGATAATTATAATTATCCAGATCAAAATAAAAACCATTGTATAGCTTGACTTTGTATGGCATTAGTTGAAACTAGTCAGTTTAAAAAAGTAGAACGTTTTTTTTTCATACGTGGCCATTCTTTTCTCCCAAGCGTACGGGATTTTGCTGTTATAAAAAAAGTTTAAAAGGCATGACGGGATTTACAATTTACATAAAAACAAAAAAGTTATTATATGCTCGAGTCACAAAAGATTTGCAGTTCACGAAAAACAAACTGATGAATTGATGATTTTATGAATTGATGGCCAGTTTGTTGTAAAAAGGAGGTGAAACAATAAACCACAATAATCTATATCTGTATCTGTTGAAACAATAAACCTTCATAGAGATAAAGAGTAGGATTTGTTATTTCAACATCTCGTTATACATAGCTGAGGGATCTGGCAGCATACAAGCTTTAGAATTTATAAATGACAACATTTGGCATGTTTTTCCCTCGTAACATCCCTAAATGAAAGAAACACACAATATTGGAATTCCCGAAGGTAAAGGCCTATAAAGGAAAACTGCTCATTTCAACCACTTACTAAAGTCCACCATCTGAAAATGTTGTTACCGTGGATTGAGGAAGAGCATAAACCTTTTTATGAAGAAATCACCAAGTCTAGGCATGCTAAATAATAAAAAAAAGTAAAAGCAACTTGTAACTTCGTTGTGACACTTCTTTAATAAAAGTTAATATTGTAATTTTTGCATTTATTTCAAAAGAAATAAGTCGATATTTTTTAAAAAAGTTTTTTCAAAACTGCTTTTTTCCTGCGTTCTTTTTTTTCTAACATGTTTATACATATATGTCTTTTAAGTATCTTTAAAATAAAAACAAATTTACTTCCTTCATGTACACATACGTGTATGTACATTCACCAGATGTCTTTTTTCGTTTCATGAAAAGTGAATAAAAATGAGTTAAAGGGTTGCAGTAACAGCCGATTTGTTATAATGAAACGAGGCTTTTATGCTCTTTGTAGAACAAGAGCTTCAATCATTTCAAAATTCATCCAGTATTTCTTTTAAGGACATGACCTACTAGTACAAGTTTAAAACAATCGTTTAAATATTCTTCTAACCTATTCGTTATTCGTTCATCTTTGGTACATAACCAATCGGATACTTTTTAACCTAACCTTGTAGTATATTCATTATAGATTACAGACAAATCAAAAAGCTATTTTCATGTCACGGTGGAAAGCAATAATGTACTTTCATGAGACGATTTTAAATGACGAGCGAAATATGAAATGCATTTCGATGAGTTTTCATATAAGGAGGGACTCTAGAGAGGGTCAATGCGGACATTCGTCGAGGGCGGTAAATTCTTTAGGAGCGGCATTTTCGCTGGACGTGTCTCTCTTTAAGATTCGCTACTGTCTTTTAGGGCTCAAACCAAAGCCGTCATCCTTGCGCAACCTTTTCTTTAAGGATTTATTTTGTCATCATATTTGACATGTCGGTGGCTATTTGCTTTTTTTGTTTGAGGGCATATGAGTAAATTTATGATTTTCTTCTTTGATAAAATTTGTGATTCAAACAGTATTCGTTAAGAAATTTGTACAATTCATGGTGAAAGTGTGATAAACGGTTTTTATATTTAAGAAGAATTTCTTTAAACTCACAACCATTTATCTTCAAGTAATTGAATTAAAAAGTTCCTTTTCAAAAACTCGGGATGTTATTTATCAAAAATGTACCTTCCAGTTTACCATTCCATAATCATCTCTTAAATATTTCACCTGTTTCCTCGTGGAAAATTCCCCGTTTCAATAATTGCATTGAGAAAATTTATTCCTTGTTATGGCATATTCGCCTTGACCCATTTATTATAAAAGCAGCGGCAGCTGAAGCTGAAGCTTCGACATTAAGGTCATTCGTTATTTACTTCCCGGGACCGACAAATAAGCCGGATATCATGTAAATGAAATGGAACAACAACCATTTTTAAAGTGTTTTTTTTTCACTCATTGAAGAGCTACTCGTTTCGATGTGACAATACGTGATTTGCATTGGCAACACTAAATGGGTCGTGCCACTCTCCATAAGTGGATTTCCAAGAAGACACGTGTCGAAAATTAATGGGCGAAGTTACTCGCAATCTATTTAGCCAAGAAAATTTCGAATTTCTTGGTGGAAAAGTCGCGAAAAGTTCGAAATGATAAAATAGTAGTATTCTTCATGTTGAAACATTTTCTAGATATAAGGATTTCTGTATAAAGTTCTCTTGAGGCTGTGAGAAGTCTATTCGTTTTCAAATTATTGGATCAGGAACAGTTCAATCATTTTTGGCTTAATATGAGCTGGCATTGGAATCATGTTTTCCCTTGTTAATCCAAAGCTAAAAGCCGGAGATTTTGAATATACGATACAAACATTTCCATTAAAATTGATTTTAAAAATGCCGAAATTGCTTTCCTAAACTAGTACTATGCAGGCATCCCATAAATTCCAATACGAAATTGGTATTTCCACTTTGGGAGGATAAGACAACGAATATTATCCTAGTTTAAGCCACTTTGCGTTGCCAAATTCATTACGATGTAAAATAATTAACAAACTAGTGCTTGCGAGTTTTCGGCGCGAGGAAGTTTCCCAAAACAAAACAACTTCGTTTCGCGAAATAGTTGAAATTGTTTCCTTTCGGTTATTTTGAATGAGACTGTTACGCATTTTTTGCTCATCCAGAATCGAGAAATTTCCAATTCTGGCTGCTTAAGCTCTGCCTAATGTGGATTTGTAATTTTAGTCCGTTTTGTGGGATCCATTATCGTTGCAGCAGTGTAATTAACAAACTGGACCCAACTAATCCATGAAGGAACTTTAAAGTGCTGTAATCTTTAATCAAATGATTGTTAATGTGAATTACCACTTCTTACTTAACCAGTTTCAATGGGACGAGGATTTTTCGTTCTATAACTTGAGCCGTTCGAACTTTACTTGGTTAACTACAAGGAAACTTCCACTTAGAACTTTGTACTTTAGATGAAGGTGCAATTAATAACACGGATTATATGGTGTCAGAATCGATGCTGTTTCATTTAAAATTTGCACTAGGTAGAATCGCAATTTCTTTTTCAACTGTTCGGTTCCTGGCACAAGTATTCTGTTAGTCAAATCCAGAAGTATTTCCTTGAAGATCTGGAATTGGTCCAAAAACGTAGTGACCGAACTAAAACCATATTAGTTTGTTTTAAAACTGGCATATAACTAAATAAACCTAAACGAGTTGCTTATTGACCATAGAAATGGCGTCATAAGCTGTTATTTATCTCCTTTTTGAAGCTTATGAGAGACAATAGAATCGAAAATGTCCAATAAAACCACCTTGAACGAGAAAATTTATTGTCGTTTTCTAGTGCTTTAACAACCAATCGAAATTAAACCTCCTGCAAGCGAAGAAATGAAATATTTTTCAGGAAATTGAGTCTTAAATTCGTTGGAAACAAAAAGATGACACTACTAAAAAGAAAAAAAAAGGGGACGTCCTTTTCATTAAAAACTTTCTTAAAAGATTATACAATCTACGTTAATTTGACGCCCGAAAGAAGACAAGGGCGCTATTTTTCACTTCCATCCCGTTATCAGTGGCACAAACGTCCTTTGGCACAAAAATAATTCCCCTTTTAACATCAGAGGGAGAGAAAGGATCCGAATCGAATCAAAGATAATCCGTAATGTGCTGTAAAAGTAAAATATTGCAATACGAATACGAAAAAACAGTAGAATGTTTCGTTCAGGCAAATTTAAAAGGTGGACGTCCAATTTAAAAATTTCCCTGTCCAATAATTTATTAATGGTTAGGCAACAGAGAAAACAACGATACCAAAACCTTTTATTTTTCACCAGGGAAACGTTCTCTTAGTTATTAAAACGTCATTATTTCTAAGAGTTGTTGTCATAAAATGGCATGTTTGCCTTATGTGAAATAATATGGGCCTTTGTATGTTAGTTTTATTGTTATTTTTAGTAGGATTTCTTGAAAATAGACAAATCCATTTAGGGTTAATGTAAAAATAATTAGGCGCCCAAATAGAAATTGAGGATATTACTACGTTTTAATATGCTGGTTTTATCTCTTACGTATTAAACCGTTCTTATCCACTAACATAAAATAGGCACCCACACACATTCAAAAATTGATTGGTGGTTTTACCCGCAGTTTAATCTGACAGATAAGTCCATCCCACGTTTAACACTAACTGCAAGATCAATTCATAAATTTGACCCTTGCCGTTTCAAACTGTAGGATCAACTTCTGTTTATGTGTGGACGTCTATTAAAGGAACACGTTTTCATGTCCGGTGAATTATAATTTTTCTCGTAAACAAGAATTTTTCTTTACGTTTTTAATTAAAACGTCAAAACCATTGCCGATTTCTATTAATTTTCACGCGAGTAAAAGCGAAAAAAAAATGAAGAGACTATGAAAACTTTGCGTGCGTTTTACGACCGTCCATTTCCCGCTAGCGAACTTTTTGACATTGAAAGCAATACTCCCAAAGTTTCGTCGTGTCCCATTTTTATTGTTAACATGTCGAAAATTAGGTATTTTTAATCAAAATTAGGAATTTTTGGCATGTAAAAAAGTGTTTAAAAAGATAAATCCATAATTCATAGATAATGAAGTTCGGGAACGCAAAAAGTGCGCTCATAAAATGGCGCGGCAATTAAAATTCGATTAATAAAAGTGTCGCAAACATTTGCATCGTTCCGTCCATGGAATCATTTTTTAAAAGCCAGATTGACCAACAAAAAAAGAGGTTAAAATATGGTGTGAAAAATGTTGTTTTTTTTGGAAGACCGAAATTGCACCAAGAAAGGCTTTATTTTTGACGTCACATCTTGAAAGTTTAGAACGAATTGCATTTTCTTGTTTAAAAGATAAAGACTTTTATGTTTCTCACTAGTTTCCATTTTTGTATTCCTCGTAAAACGTGGAATTTTGCAAGAGAAAAAAATGTTGATAAATAGTCTAAAAATAATGAAAAAAAATTGCAATCTTTGCATAGTGAATTTTCAAAAAAAAATGAAATTTTTAATGAAACACGTACGGAGCCAACAATGTGGAATAGTACTATCCGAAAAACTCCAAGTAATCATTAGTAATCTCTCTTCAACAAACCATTTTCTAGTTACAAGACATTTCTTATTCATGAGGATCACTTAATCCTTAATTGAGCATTGTCCTTTTCTATAAAATACTCTCTTATGGAAAGTTTTTCTGAATGAATTCCACCTAATTTGAAGTCACGACAGCCAATAGGGCCCAAACCGAAATTTCCCGTTTAAATAAATAATTTTATGAAGGGAAAAAGGTGCGGCACATTAACTTTTATAAAACCACTCTAAGGTATTAAACGAACGTACTTTCAACGTCATTTTATTTCTTCAGGTGAACGTTTAACGCCTTTTTATCTGCTCAAATAAATTTCGATCCTATTTTGTTTAATGACTAAATTTTGACAGGCGCACATGCGATAAATTTAAAACAGTTTAATTGGAATCTAATCCTGGAAAAACGAGTATATTTAGAAGCACCATAAATTAAATATCGTGGTCCAGAGGCTCGAAATGATCCTTTTTTATTCTCGTAAACAATTAATCAAAAACTTTATAGCCAGAATGGCTTAAGCCCGATATTTATTATGGCCAATCGAATGCCCAAGTATAGAATATTAAATCGATTTTGAAGTTTCAAATCTATTATCATTCAAATATTCAGCAACAGAGTTCATTGAAAGTGTAACATATTTACTATCAACCCGGGATCGAGAGAGCTATTTTGATGAACGGAAATTACATGTCGATTTTCAATAATCCCACATACAGAGTGGACCATCCAAAACTTTCATTTAGACATTGAAAATTATTGTTTTCAATAATTTGTATTCATTAAAAATTAAAAAAAATAGATAATGTCCTAAGCTTCACTCTCATCATTTAATATGTTAAACGTGAATGTTGTCCTCACTTAAGTCAGTAATAATGGACGTTTTTTCATAAAATTTTCATATATTGCAGACATTGTATATTTCAATAAAAGCAATTTCTAATCTAATACGTAGTCTCTATTATATGATTTTGCGAATGTCAATATTTACGAAAATCTAATTACGGCTAGCCTATTTTTCTCTGAAAAGAGTTTCACAATCTGATGACACGCATTATGTACCGGGTCATATGAAATATTACCAGAGAAACCCCATTAATTTTTACGTTAAAGTAATGGATCACGTGGATCCACATAGAAATGGAAAGGCCTTTTCGATTCAATTTTCGCTAAAAAAAAAATCCTTAAATCTAGATAGGACTTGAACCAAAGCCGAAGTTATAATTTGTAAAAGAAGAAATACAGGCAAAAAAAGGTTAAGGACCATTTGGTGAAAATGATTTTTCTGCAACTGTTGTGCCCAAAGGAGAAGGAAAATTTTCCCGTGGAATTTGTTGCTGCCAAAATAGCTCTCTGTTCTCAAAATTTATGATGAAACCGTCATTTTATAGCCGCCCCGCAGGCGTATCTAATAAAATATTATTGTACCGCCAAAAATTGCTGTTAAAACTCCATTAGAACGCATCAATGGCCGCTTTACGACGAATAAGTTTTCAACTAATCTCTGGAAAACTTTTCGAAAAGCCAATCGTATATTTTCCGCTCTGGAAATCTCGTTTCGCATCCAGGCCGATGCAAACTTTAAAAAAAACAAAGAGCTCTATTTTCAATGGATTTTTTTTTGAATTGAGCACAATATTAAAAAGGTTTCATTGCAATAATAGTATCCGAACAGCTTTTAAAAGGCATTTTGAAAATTTCCAATCGAGAATAATCCCCCCCCTCCCTTCCCTCGATAAAACAAAACAAAAATATGAAGGCCGCAGAATCTAACGTGAGTAAAATCGATACGTATTTCTTCATCGCCATTAATCATCGTTCAAATTCCAAGAACTTGGAAAGTCAACGTGTACCGCAATCTGAAAGTTGTCACAATAAACATGCATTTAAAGTAACAAAAAACTGTGTGAAACAAAGATGTTTTGTTTTGATTTTAGGTATCGAACCAATAGGCAATTTCAAGATGAGCTGGAGTAGTTTCATGTCCTGCTGCGAATTTCCCTTTAACATTTCCAATGTTGCCTCGACCTTCCAACGTAGGGTAAGACAGTGATGTTTCGACATTTTATCCAAAACTTTCGTTTTGCTTTCGTGGAAGGTGATACATGCAATGGAATGTTAAAGGCTGCATGCCGTTGTTATTGAATTGGAAAATTTACAATGTCTAGCACATAGAATGCACTGCACCCGAATTCTTTTATTTTTCACAAAAATACATTAATTTCCTGGAAATGAAACTGTATAAAGACAAATGACAACAGGTAGTCTCTTTGGATATTCAACGCTATACCCAAGATTCCTATATCGAATATAAAAATATTCGGTCAACATGCCATAAAATGGCGATTCCAGGTAACGGGATCAGTATATTGGTCCGAGCCGTTTCATAATCTTTTTTTTGTCGTTTCCGGCCTGTATATTCGAGTTGTAGCGTCTTTTATCAGTTTTGGCACGGTTCCAGGCTCGTTCCGAATCCAGGCCTTGTGCCGATTCCTGTTTAACAAATGGAAATTCGACCGCAAACGAAGAAACGGGAAACGTATTAAGAGACAGTTGGTTTTATTAATCTCCTCACCATTAAGTGGATTTCCTGAACGATTTACTGTGGATTTTGAATGAAAGAGGGAAATTTATTACGAACATACTTGAATAAACATGTTTTTGACTCGATAGCCTTATCTTTTACTGCTTAAAACTGCTTTTACTGCTGCGGTTGTGGTACCCTTGTTCTTGATCAATGGAAAATTCAATGAAATGTAAATTAATGTGGCTAAAACAATCCACATTTTCGAAAGTAGAAGTTTATAGCATAGCTACTAGAAATAAGTTAAACTTTACTATAACCAATAGTTAAATTCAACCTCTACTCAGAACATATTAACATTTCATTATTAGCTCAATGTAGAAGTTAATTTTCGTAACTATCTCCAGGCTCCATTTTCTCGCTGGAACTTTTTCAAAAACTCAACTGAACACTAATTTGATTTAAGTGAGAAAGTGCGGCATGAAAGTTCGCAAAAGACGGTAAAAAAACCTAATAAACCGGTCGGAATACACACTTTGGCAAATTATAGAGGCGTGTCTGGAACAGACATTTAACCCCAGTCTGTAATAAAAAAACGACTAATTTATTGGAAATTTTCGAAACGACTGATTTTTAAGATCAGAACACACCGTTCGATCGAATTAATTTAGCCATAGTTTGCCGAAGAAAATATCTTTTCAATATTTTCACGTGACATGAACGAGTTTTTTTTTTATAAAACATGAACAATTTTTCATAAAAATCAAATGTTGAAGAAAATGTTATTTCCATAAAAATCCTTACGTCTGACAAATAAAAAGTGCTCTGCTGGAAAATTGCAGGGGCGTGTCTTTCTCCTCGGGATTTCGTCTTACTTTGCAAAAGAGTGGGAAGCAAAAAAAAATACAATGAAAACTCTGGTAAACTATTTTCCAAATGAGATGAAGATAAAATTGGATGTACTTTAAGGAATGCAACAAGTCTTAGTTCCTATTTATTTCTTTGATACACTTGGTTCGTAGAATATTCAAATTTTCTTATTCAGAACTAATAATTGTAATTTAAAATGTGCATAAAACTTAATCTTAATTTTGGCTTGTCTGGACCATGTTTCATTGAAAAGTTTCCAATACATTTTCACTGATGGTAGTGTCTTCTTGTAAAATACCCCAACCGGGTTTTATTTAAATTCTGGCAATCCACATCCGGCTCCGTTTAAGAATAAAACACACGCGTGATTTATATCTTAAGAGGTCCCTTATAAATCAATAGTCGAATATCCATACATTTATGTTGGCGGAATGTGAATGGAATTTTTTGGGACACACGAAGACAGCACGAATCTCCCAACAGAAACGCTGAATCTCATTGAATCCGGTGCCCTCGCTTTATCCCTTCACTGGTAAGCACGTCTCGAGTTTTGCATATTTATTTATGTGCGCACATTGGATTTAGATTTTGGCACACAGGGTCCTATTTTTGGGAAAAGAAAAAAGACTAAATCTCGAGAAACAAAACTTTAAGAGGGAAGGTATTATGTCGTAAAGAAGACAAACATCTTCGAGCAGGAGCTCTGTATATTTTCATATTTTATTTATAGCTGATGGTTACGAGTTGGGTGTATTAAAACAACAAATTCCTTGTTAAAGCTTAAGTCCTAGAAAGAGGCTTATTTATTTAAACTCTTAACTTTTGTACCAACGACCGTACTTTACAGAAACTAGGAATTATATATTCGCCGGAAAATTTTCACGCAAATCTAGCCTTTACACAAATTTTCGAGAGCCCTTTTTAAAATATCATAAAATATTTAAGGTTTAAGTTATCGCAAAGCAAAAGAGATAGACATAATTCAGTAAAAATTTCCAAATGAATTTTAAAATTTTCTTAATATCCAAAAACTCATTTCTTAACTCGCTTAATAACAGTTAACTAATCGGAAAACGCCATTGATAATAAAATATTTTCTTGTTTAAGATGGTGACTGCAGAACCCGGGCCCCCAAATACAGCCTCGGAAGCTCCGGAGGGAGGAACCACTTTCGGAAAATTACGACAAACTTTGTCATCGTCACTGCTAACAGCACAAGATAAAGGCAAGTATCCCATTTCTTTAGGACACGGGCCCCTATAGCTCTCACTGTGACAAAGTTTCATAGCCACTGTAAACTTAATGTAAACATTTTCGGGTCTACTCAATACAACTTCCAAACAAGGGACCGGTGGGAGTCGACTGTTTTATGACATGACGTATGTCCCCGTATATGTGGATGGTTTGTTCGATTATAGACATGATGTAGTTCCATAGTTAAAATCAGATGGTGCATTCAGTACGAGGGTTGTTACAAAAGTTTTTGACTATAGACGCGCGGTTTTTACATATTTTCAGAAGATTTCCATTTAAAACGTGCTCAACAGCTGTTACTTACAATTAGTGCTGAAATGCTCTTAACAAGAAACGTAAATCGTGTCTTTTATTATCAGGGACTTTCTGGTAAACTGGAAAACTTCCTTGGTAACACATGAACGTAGTTAACAATCGACATCAAGTCAATTCTTAATGCTTGGAAAACGTCAACTAATAAATACCGAAGGGATTTTCAAGAGATTAGCTAATACTACCATGTTTATGTGCCCGGAAGGCGTTTTATTAGGATCGTTGGTTTATCAGTAGTTTCCAATAAAGCCATAAATTTGGCTTTGAACTGACACTCCTGCCCCTGTCGAAACCTATACGATCGTTCCCGAAAATGATTTATTTGATGGTCTTATTAACAAGGACAACAATCATAATTTTTCAACCAGTCTTCAGCAAACAACTTTATAATCCTAATTCCAATTAAAGTCTCGTAAACACGATTACGTATGCGACCACAAAAGATCCTTGAGGTTAACAGTTGAAACTTTAATAAAGCTCCCATTGCGCCAAGAACGTCCTAACTTGGTTAATTCCAGTCGAGATAATTATTTTCCCAAACTGGATTTCTCTGTCTCCAGTGACGAAATTGCTGTGCAAATCATCAATAATGAATTCAAACAACCAAACACTTTTTATGTTAGTAGCTCTGGAAATTGGTTTTCCCCTTTTATGCACTATATACCGGAAAATTTACTGTATCTGCATAGGTATTCAAATAAGCGCAGATAACACGTTTAACAACGAGTTGCTCTCTTGGCTCCGATAAGCCTCTCCATGGAAAATATTGTATTTGCACTTACGTTCAAACATAGGTGATGTACAAATGGAAATTAATTTAGAGCATTTAAAGCGATGACGGCATGGAAAACTATGAAATATTGATAAAACGGTGATGGACTACTGTTGAATATGTAATGGATACTAAAGTTATTGTATTTCCATTAAGGATTTTGGTGTAGCTTTCCATGATGCTTTGCAAAAGAAACTGACAGTATTGAAAGAACTTTTCCTGGCATAAATAGGAAAAGTTTTAAATTGTATTCTATACAACTGAAAAAATCCTTGGAAAAGATAAAAGCTATCGGGAGGTTTTCCATTTAGTTTACAGAGTTTGTTCTGGAGAATTAACATTTAATTAACGAGCAAACGTTTCAATTCATTTGTTTGATGGTATAATGTCTCATAATGCTCAACTAACTTAATTCTAATAGTCAAAGGAGTCGTTATTAATACACTGCTCAACTGATTGAAGTCGATATTGGCAAATTCAAATGCTTAATCATTAATTATGTTATTGAGTTTTCCAGAAAACTTTACGAATTTCAACTTCTGAATAGTTAAGCAGCTAGTAAAACTATTTGTTCATTCACTGTTGAAATATCTACTTGGTCATAAAAGGTAATCGAGCATATTCCAAGATAGATCATCCAGGTTCTTATGAAAATCTACATTTATTTATTATACACGTAATACGTAAACTATCCAGTCCATTATTAGGATATTATATTAAAACTCCGTGTGTTGACAAAATTGTGTAACCCCAAATTGCTCCTCAATACCATTTACCAAAGCTCTTGATATAATTTCCCTTGGGAGTACGCAAACTTGTCATCGGTAAAACGTACGAATGCCCATGCTTTGTCGTATTACGTGGCTCTCATCCATTCAATATACTATAAATCCAGGTGGATGTAAGGCGGTTCCCTTGCGTAATTCACCTTTGTATAAATATTTTTCTATAGCGTTTCCGACTACGTGTAAAAATCCTGGGTCTGTTTATATTTAGAAGGAATCTCTTTCGAGTATCGACTAAATTTTCCTGCTTTTTTTTTGACGCAATGTAAATATGGGAAATGAGGCTACGAGAGAGAGGATGTTTGACTTACCCCCGTGTCGGGAAATCGTAATTCGGGTAGGTGTAACAGATAGGCATTGGGTCGGTATAAAATTTATAGCTTATAGGATCGGGGTATTGGAGAATGAAAAAGAAGAAAGCCGTTTCCCCGGGGTTTAAAATTAGGGCTTTCACGCTTCAAGTGTATGTCTCTATGTCGAAAAATGTTTTTTTCTTACGTTCCTTTAGATTAATGTTGTTGAAGACTTTTTCTTCGACATCAACGACACTCGTTTATCTCTTTTCCTTAATGATTCATAAAACCTCCGCTCGTGGATTCAGGCAAATTAAAAATTAATTTTTCTTTTCTTTCGTAATTGAGAAAGGAAAATGACTTTAATAAAAATGAATGGTTATTCGGTCAATTATCTTCCAAAGCGTCGTTGTGGCCTTTCATTAAATTTAAATTTTTTTATAAAGTTTTAAATAAAAATCAAAATACTTGGAAAATACATATTTTTGAATTTTTGTACTCTTTACAGTAAAGATGATACACAGATAAAAATAAGGTATAGATAAAGATACATCATACCCAAAAGAGTCCCTCTTCCTAGAACTACTTACAGTTAATACTGTAGGGAAAAAGATTTGGGTCTTCTCCTGAAGTGTTTTTACCTTTTTAAAATGAAATGGAGGATATTTCCTTGAGAAAATCATACAATTAAGAGAAAAACTTCTTTTTATTTTCAGATTTAATTTGGGATTAAACCCTCAAACGGATTTAATTAGGGATCATTCCACGTAATTTATTATAAATAGAATCCAATACCAACTCCTCTCGAGCGGTTTGAGATTGAAGTTAACCATTATTGTAAATTAGTGTCATTTGATTCCCAATTTGATCGGATCAAATGACATTATTATATGGAGCTGACCCGGACTGAACGTGCCGCACATTTGCAAACAACCAGGAACTTCTACGTCTCTATATTCTTAGTTCAAATTGAGTTTAAGAGTCTTAACTAAAAAGTTTTTTAAAGTTGACATGCGGGTAGAGCAATAGATTTTCGCTGATTGTTGTTGGTTTATTCGTCTACTTAAATCAATTAAAGATAAAAAAAGTTAATTTATTTTTTTTATAGTCGTAACTAAAATGGGACCTCGACCGTCTCTTATACCTGACATTACACCTAGCGATCAACAGTCACCACCTACCGAAGAAAAACCAGTTACAACGCATTCGGTCCAACCAACTCCGACCAAACCCGAACCGGGCAAACCGCCCAGCAGAGCTGGGGCATGTAGGGTTTGTTTAAAAGCTTTTAAACCTGATGACTTCAGCAGGACCTGCGCTACTTGCACTCAAAGGGTATGTGAGGATTGTGCCAGTTACAGTAAATTAGCAGAAAACGAGGACCCGGCAAACTGGACTTGCAGCGTTTGCAGAAGGTAAATTTGTACAAAGTTGTAGTAAGATATACTATACGGTAATAACGAATATTGCAGGAAAATGCAATCAAGAGCAGCCGTTATTGCACAGGATTCTAATGAGAGTTTGTTAGAAATTCCCTTACAGGAATTACAAAGGCGACATTCAGAAGCGCGACTTGGATCTTCCGGTAGCAGTTTAACTGTTGGAGGGGTTGGGAGCGGTTTGGCCCCTCCAAGGAGTCCAGAATTAAGGCGGCATTCAGATGTATCACCAGCATCCCTTAAGGAATTGGAAAAAGTACGATATACGTGTTTACAACAACAAAACTTGAAATTAATATAAATGCTTCGTAGCTTAAAGGTGGAGGCTCCAAAACTCCAGATTCAGATTGGAGAGGTGGCGGCCGATCGCGTGGAGGCTCCAGATCTAATAGTCCTCCTAAAATGTCAGATATTCTTCCACCACCGCCCCGATCAAGAAGGGCATCTAGAGTATCCAGACAACATAGCTATGACGATGAGGTGAAGGCCACGTTGCTTCCTGGAAACAGTCCATCTGGAGGTGACGGAGGTCTAGGTTTGCCAGCTCCCATGCCTCGCAGAGCATCTGCATATGACGTTTTTTCCGGTACAAATACATATTTTCTTCAATTCAATTAAATAAAATAAATTAATTTACAGTTCCTGGACTGAGTACAGTGACTCAAACTGCGAATCCTGGACGTAGAGCGTCATTTAGAGGAGCACCGGAACCATCAAGTCCTCCTAGTCCTGATGCTCTTCCTACCCTTGCAGCACCCGAAGACGATCGTCGAACTCGCAGAAGAAGTTCCCATTTGTAAGTTTCCTCCAAAGCGGATATTGTTTTGTTGATCGAGCTGAATTTCTTCATTAACTTTCAGTCGAATATCAGTCATTGTTGTCCCCGGTTGTTATTTATCCACTTTCATAAATACAGAATTGAAATATCTCGACAACCAATACCCGAGAAATATAAAGTAAACAAACGGATTTTCTCAACATAATACGGATAATTGAAATCTCGATAGGATAATTGGAAACGAACGAGAGTGAACATTTGGTTCTGGATAAATGATTTTTTATTAAATGGAATACGTAAAACACACTCTAAAATTCAATACAAAGTATTTAAAAAGTTTATTTTACTTTGAGATAATAAGAATTCTTTCTTTTTAAATGTCTGATCCTACTTTTTCATTGTGTTGTTCTCTATTCTTATGTACTCAAAAAAGAAAAAAAAGTTTCAAAAGTCTTATCTTAAGAGACTTTTTCGATTTATCGTTGCCAAGAAACTATGTCACTACTTTTCAACATCAACAGGTGCAATTTCTTCCAGAGTTTGCAAAGTTATTGATATTTTAGTTACAATGATGCTTCTCTAAGATGCCTCTTTAATATGCTCTATTTTGCGTGTCTATTTCTTTAATATTGTATGCCTCATGTTCCATAATAGTCTAAAGAACTTGCTCGTTTCCTTACGAGTTTTTTAATAAGATTGTTTTGTCATTGAACGAAACAGGTATTAGGAAATATTCAAAAAGACTCGTTCGCATTTGAAAATTGAGTTGTTTCATTCGAAACCCAATGGCACGTACCTCAATATTGGATTTCGTCGATTAAGAGCCGCGATTGGATTCGCGGTTTGGTGAAACGAGCTCAATAAATACCCGAGCTCTTCTCTTTCTGGTATGCATTCAGTTCAACGCACGTTGGGTGTTAAATAACCTTTGGGGTTTTTAATGGTAAACTGAAATCCACGAAAACGGCTTTACCACTAATATCTCCATTAAGTTTATTAAATTTACGTGTTTATGGTTCAAAATCGACTACATAACTGTTCGATACTGATATACGAAACTTCGATAGTTTTATTCGTCTTCATGATTCAAAGAAACATGCTAGTCGCAAAAAGAATGTTAACCACGTTCCCCAAAAACCACCACATCAATATATTTTCATGTATTTTATGGGAAGTGATCAGGTTTAAAAAGGATCAAAGTCGTAAGGCCGCCCCAAACCTTTAGATCCTATCTTTCATTGTAATGGCCATTGGCTAGGGCTATAGTTCACACCTTTAGCCCTGAGTTTTTATTATTTTCAAGCCTTAAAGGGGTGATAAAGAGAGTTCTTACAGTGGAGCTCTTTTTTTAGGAGAATGCCTTACTTCTTTAAAGAAAAATAATCTAATTTTTATTTGGCTTCTGCGTATTCTTGATCGCATTTGTTATATTGAATACGACAAAGACTCTTTAGACTGTTTAAACAGAAAGACGTCTCCCGGGAAATTTTGCCCCACCATTTTGATTATTTCTGTTTTCTTATGCTGAATTTATATTTCCAAATTTGTGAAATTGCGATATTTCAATATTTCCCTCAAGCATCATTTAGGCATTACGATTTTTTTCACGTTAAAGGCGTCGTTGCTACAAAGGAGTGATTTCTAACGCGATTCGACGTGACAGATTGTTCCGACATTCGGCCTCTATCTCTCATTGTTATGGTTGATCTTACGCTTTACTTAAAGCCCTAAAGGTCCCTTGTTATTCTGGTGGATCCAATAAAACGAAGAAAGGAGAGAAAAAATTAAAAATCCCAGCGAGTAGCTGAAAAACCGTTTTAAAACGTAAATGGGAAAACCAACCGAGCTGAAGAGTTCCCCCTCATCAAAATCGCCATCATAAATTTTATTTATTATTCTTAGGAAAAGATGTTCATTTTCTTTTTTTTGTGGCGACATGAAGGTAAAAATCACAAAAATCCGTTTCTGAGAGACGTAATCCGGTTAATAATGTTCCCCCTTCGATATGCAAACTATTTTTTTCCGGAAAGACTTTATGGACCCTTTCACGGATATTGCCTCTTTTGCATAAGGCTCGCTCTATTTGAAATTACACTGCGAATTGTCGAACTGAAACGACAAAAGTATCTCCACCCCAAAAAAAAAATCTTTTTCTCTCTTTAAAATTGACTCTTTGTTCACGGGTGTGGCCGTAAATATCACTCTGATTTAAAGCCTATGGACGTCAGCCATCCCGCCCTGGCAACTGGAAATAGTTGTTTGCGGTCCGATGTATTATTTGCCCTCGCCATACCTGGTCAAATATTCCAAACCGAAACTTAACCAGCTAAATAATGCATTAAATTCGGGGCGGTTTTGTTCTCGGCTTTGAAAGAGCGAAAATTTACGACTTTACCTGACATAAATGGGTTTCCAATGCTCATCGGTATTATATTAACTTCACATTATGATTCTATTAAATCTTTTTTTAAGAAAAAATTCACTGGAACTATTTTAGGAATTTCGAAAGCAACTTTTCTGCATAGTATAAGAAATATATCGTAATAGAAATTCCCTTAAATTGCCACAGTCTGTATGACATGTACATACAATATTATTTGCGGTATTATTTTTTGAAATACAATTTCTTGGGCACTATAGGATCAACAATTTAATATAATTTTCAACTATAGTCTATTTAAAACAATTGCCATTGCACCCTTTGAATGACGTCGGTTGTCGACGACATTGTAACGATTGCAGCCGAAACTATTGAAGGAATTTATTCTTAATTTTTTTTAAATTACTTTGTCATTTTAAATAGTATATGTATACTATAGATACATTTNTTTTTTTTGCCGCGTTACAATATTCAGTTCATTAAATATCGCATTAAACTTGTTCTTAGTTATTTTCAGTGTTTTTATTTCCCAAAAACAACTTATTCGGATTTTATCCGGATTTCCAGTTTTTTGTGTTTTACGGAAAACTAACTATTTGGCACTTAGGCCCCCTAGCTTTTCCACCCTTCAATTATAGTTGGACACGTTGATATATCCATTGTTTAAATTTAAATACATATAGGGTTTTAAAAGCAGGGTTTTCGACTTGTTCAAAATGAACCTGTTTGATAGAACGAAAAATGAATAACGTGAAAATCATTTTGGCAAGAAAACCGTGATATTGTATATGTTTTAAGCATAGAGATATAAGACTAGAGCGGGTAAGATATGGGAATTCATGTAAGCGGAAAGGGCACCTCAAAAAAAAAGAGCAAGAGGAACGTCAAATCGTAGATGTGTCCTTGTCTTATTGTTAGATGCGTTATTAAAAAAGGACATATGTACGCTTATGATCTTTTCTGTCTCATTGTGATTACTTCCTTGCCCGCTCTAGTCTTAGGTATATCGCTATGGTTTTAAGACTGAAATTAACTTTTGTCAAAAAATTAGATTTTAGTTATTAATTTCGAAGATATTTAATCTTAAAGTTTGAAATTTTCAAACATGGTCAACTCGATTTTTTAAATAAAGTTATATGTTTCGTGTTACAAGGCCTAATGTAAAATTTTAGTTTATCTTTGAAAAACTAACGCCTCTTTTCAATTCCAAACAAATACAAAAAAGCTTTTTTTATGTTTTAATGTATATGTATGCTACATTATCGTGTTTTTTTTAATAGATTTAATAAATGGTTTAATTTTCTTAATTTTTCAAAAGATCTATGTTTTTTGTTCTAGACATAGAACTACTCTTTACTCAAAGCATTCTTTAACTTTTGTAACATACGTAGTGTCACAGAGGCAAACGTATTGAGAATTCTGTGTTGCATGTCTTCTTTTGTAGTTGACTTCAATGCATACCCAATTTTATAGTGTATATATGTATACATATCTAAAAAGAAAAACTAGAAGCAACACAAATCAGATGATTTTGTTGGCCAATTTTCAGTCCTCTATTATTTCATTTTTCCCGAATTTTCCTTCGCAACGATTTCTTTATCATAATTCATAGTGAACTAGGGCTCTGTACAATTGAAAGCATAATTTTCGCCTAACATTAAATTCTGCATTTTATATAAAAGCAGGCGTTTGCACTTATGTAAAGCTTTCAGTGACATCTCAAATGCTACAAAAAGTTAAAGTATGTTTTGAATAAGGAGTACCTAGTTCTATGTCTAGAAAAAGATGGAAAATATTTTGAATATTTAAGAAAACTAAACTATTACATTCGCTGCATCATTAATTTTAATAAAAAAACGTCGAAAAATAATATGAAATGTTCATTATCACATATAAAAAGGAGCTTTTTTATTTTTTGAATTATTTCAGAACAAAAAGAAATGGAATTGTAGTTCGTTAAACAAAAAATACATAAAATCCAATTTTATAACAGACCCTGTGACAAAAGATATATGGATTTATTTAAAAAAATCAAGTTGGTCATATTCGAAACGTTGAAATTTTAAATTCAAATAGCTCTGAAACCCATAATAACTAAAATTTCATTTTTTGACAGAATTAAATTCTAGTATTAAAACATATAAAATCGCATCTTGACAATTTTGACATTAATCACTTTTTATCAAATCCACAGTATCTATGTACATATATTCATTTACAGAAAAAATTGATCAACGCGAAAACCATACATACATTTGCGATGTCATATACAGAGTGCTGCGTAAGTGGAGTTCAATCGTTCAGGAGATGAATGGGGAACCGAAAAACAAGACAGAAAGTTGATATAAACATGGCGCTATTTTTAAGTTATCGCCATTTTCATGTTAAAATTTGAAATTACTTTACCTTTGATTTTTTCAGTCGAAATTGAAATAAGATTGTTTTTATGAGTTTCAAAACAGAACTAAAATCAAATAAAAGTTGCGGGCTGTTTTAGCACTCCCTAGGATGCACCACGTGGAGGTACAGTGACGAACTGTGAGGTTTTTGATCTCTACCAAGGGATACTAAGTGGGCTGTACTTCCACGCAGTGCATCCTGGGGAGTGCTAAAGCAGCCTGCAACTTTTATTTGACTTTAGTTGTGTTTTGAAACTCATAACAACCATTTTGTTTCAATTTAAAAAATAAATAAATAGAAGATTCAAATTTTAACATGAAAATGGTGATAACTCGAAAACAATACTTTTGTGGACTTATGTTTACATCAACTTTATTATTTTTGGTTCCCCATTCATCTCCCGAGCAATTGATCTTCATTTAGCGAACACTCTGTATATTACATAAAACATGTTTAAATTTGACATGCAGTATAAATATGAATAACACATAAAATCTATCATTTGAAAAACATTTTGTGTGGTACTCTTTTACTACACACTGTAGAGTTAAAAATTATACCTTATACTGACCGTATCATTTTTGGTGAAACAGACTTGTATAAATCCAGTGTGACACAAGCCATAAAATATCTTGCAGTAGGACACAAGTAGCTTTAAAAACCTCCGTTTTCCTCCATGTCAAGTCAAATTTATTTGTTTCATTTTCCAGACCGGACATTGCAGGTCTCCGAACAGTCGTTACTGCCCGACCAATTCCAGCATTAGAAGATTTGGAGGCAACACCTCGTCGACAAGCTTCAGTAGACGCGGAAGCCATTCGTATCGTAATTCATGACGTGGACAGCGGATCTGGATCATCGGCTGCTCAAAAACGTGTAATCCTGAGACGTGATCCCAGCGATAAAGCTCACCGAAGTAAGTATATTTCTCAAAATTAGAATTCCATTAATTTTTCGAATAAATGTTTGACGGAGTTCTTTTAATGAACCTTGGAAAGTTGCTGCCTCGTTTAAATTCCTCCAGAGGCTTCGCCGAAGTTTAAGCTGAGATATTTTGGAAATGAAAATTACAGTTTTGAGTCAGTAGAAGGAATGACGTATGTTAGGTTATTTGGAGATGTGGGGAGACAAATGTACACGTATCTGACGAATGTTGATATTCCATTGGGATTTAGCGAGGCTGAAAATTTAATATTCCGTGTCGAAACTTTACAATTACGACCATTGCTGAAGTTTTTAAATCCATTTTGAACGGGGAAAAAGCTGTTTTAATTTGAAACGTTTCTCGAAAGATAAAGGAATTGCTACCGTTGAAAAACCGGGATTTTTTTCAAATAATGCCCGTACTTTTTCCGTCATATTTTCAATAAAAAGGTATAAGAAGAGCATCGTTTGTCAAAATCCTCAAATAATGCCCAAAACGATCTGAAGAGAATGATCGTGCATAGACGTTGTGAGTCTTAACGTAGACACGTTCTATAGAAAGAATTTCCATATTTCACAAATTCACGAGGAAAATCGAAAAATAATTTCAGTCTTAAATACTCGCTCTTTCAAAAATCTTTGTACTTTAGGTGTTTCTTTACTGAGTAGTAATTCGATAAAACTTGAAGAAAATTTCCTAATGCCACTGTCTGGCAACATAACTAACTTAAAAAGGCCAAATTTCGGAGTTGGAACCCTTTAAAGTGCGGCATAAAGCACAAATTTACGAATCACGTGGCGGAAAAAGGAAATTCCATAACTTAAGAACGGTCGTCCGAAAGCATATTTTGAAGGGGGTGCCATGCCGGGTATAGTTGCCCCGTAACTTTTAACATTTCCTATGTGAAAAAACATTTAATCCCGTCTAATATAAGACGAATTTCGTATTCACGTGTGACGGCATTAATTTTTAATTTCCTTAAGAAGCACGTCTACAAAAGTAGGTCTCGGGAAAACGATCAGAGCGAATACCAAGAGATATCGCATCCAGGAGTCACGTACCGAAAGGAAAATTCCATAACTCAAGAATGTTCATTTGGATGTAGTTGTTTGGGACGTTATTAAAGAAAAGCAATAAACCTCTCTCTTTCTCTCTCTCTAACATTTTGCAGCTCGTGGCTTTGGCATGAGGGTAGTCGGGGGAAAAACGAGTTCGGATGGTCACCTATTTGCCTACATTGTCTGGACCGTACCGGGAGGACCAGCGGAAAAAGGAGGATTACAGCAAGGGGATAAGGTAAATCGCTTTTCGCACATCAATCAAATAATCTATAAATCAAACGGGTTTTCTGCAGGTGTTAGAATGGGGCGGCGTTTCATTGATAGATCGAAATTTCGAAGAAGTCTGCGCGATAATGGATCACACTGGGGACACTGTTGAACTTCTGGTGGAGCATGCCACTGATTTGAGAATGTGCGACTTTTTGGACGAGCCTCCACTGCCTCCGCCATCGGTTAGAAAACCTTCAGAGGGTAATATTACTGCTCTTCATGTCGGTGAGTGATACAAAATAATACAAAATGGAAATTCAAACAAACATTATCTAAAAACAAACTGTTTAAATGTCAAAAATACTTTGGAACGTGCATAATAACGCCTCAAAGAAACGATTTTGTGGAACTGTAAATATTGGACGCCCACAGCGGATTTCTCAAAGAAAAACACCTAAGCTTCGTCTATTTTTAAAAATCGTTCACGAAATGGAAGACCGATTCATCTGAAAACTACATCAGTCCTTAGAAAGCATGTCTTTTTTCGCGAAAAAACATTAGATTTGCCACTAAGCTCTTCGATTTGGAAAGATTAATGATTTAAATTCTGCCTGGGTTGTTTTGGAAAAACATTAATGTAAAGACAGTGGCGTGAGAAATTCGAGGAAGGAAGAAAGGTAATGTAAAAGCTCTAAAACCAACGGGAAAATAATCGAATTAAGAGGGGCAAATAGTTAATATGAATGAAATTGAAAACCGTGCTAAATAGGAATTCTTAAGAACTATCGTTCCGTTTAATTAAAAGGCGGAAAAGCAAAGGGAAAATTTAACCCCTCAAGCCGTTCTTAAATCATAATTGAATAGGAAATGCTAATGCAATCAGCCCCACAGCGTTCTCCAGTCCTAATTTCGGGGCGGAAACCCCAGATATGAAAGCCGCATTTAATTTATGGGGAAAGATCGCTGATATACACACGTACAAGGGTTATTTTCCTGTTTAAAATACACAAAATTGTCAAATAAACATAAAAAAATGGTTAAAAAATCTTTTTTTTTTAATGAATAATATCTCTATATGAATATTTATATATTTTTTGTATTTAATTACAGACCCGGAGAACGACAAAGCTCCTTCATCACCAACCCGAAGGAAGCTCCCAAAAACACCGGTATAAGTTTTTTTTAATTCATGTGATACTTATTATTAGTATTTATCTATACAGAGTGTTTACTAAACGTAGGTACAATTCTCTGGGAATACTTTAAGGTTTCATTAATTATTATTGATTGACAATTGAATGATTATTGTATGTTAGAGTTTAAAAACTCTGAAGCAACTAAAATGTTCTGTATCTCGTTCATGCATAAGCTACATTGCATTTCTCCTTGCCTACAGTCCATTCTCTTGAAAACCATATAGTAATTCTTCCAAATAAATAAAAATACACACGTCACTTAACGAAAATTCCAATGGAGCAAAATCAGCAGGAATAACTGCCTGAAGCTGTGCTGCTTAAAAATATTATTTTCTTCAAACATAAGCACTTGGATCTTCCTCAATAATGTTCAATACATGTTCTTTCAATTTGATTATCTTTGTCACTGTATTAAGTCTTCCTCTATTATGTTTAAGGGTGTTACGTTTCATGAAGCCGCTGATCAATAGCTTGCAGCATTTTCTATCTAATATCCAATCCTTTATCGTCCTGTGTCTTCGAAATAAACAAAATAACAATATTTTTAACACAATTCTGTAAAATCATCATTATGATTTTTGTCGTATGTTTAGTAATCACCCTGTATATGTTGTTAATTTATTCGTGCGCTAACAACTTCTCCCATTACTCATTTAATTTTTAGTTTCACTCACATTATCGATTATTGTTAATCAAAAATGTATGTTAATTATAGGTTCGGGTAACCTTGCTAGGAGTTCTTTGTGTAAATAACAATCTCATGTACATAGTTTTCTAGAAAAATGAGAAAGTAACATTAAATAATATAAAATGTAGGGCCTCTGGCATTTTAAATCAATAACAATTAATATATAATTGTATATAAATCTCTATAAATGCGGCAGACAAGTCACCTGTTTAGTGGACAATTTTAGATGATATTGATTCTTGTAGATGAAATTTTAAAACTTTTTTCCTGTTCTTTTGCATTTCTTCCATTTATTAGGAAACTAAAGAATTTTCATATTAAGCTGCAATATTTCATTAAATGAACAATTTAATTTCTTGTAAACAGTGAATTTTTAATTATATTTTCTGAAAATATCTATATACATACTTTTGTAAATAGTATTCAGGGCAATTATTCAAAAAATACCTACCTCTTTTCTGTTAATATTCAGTTCGTAATGTTTAACAAATATTTTTATGTACGAGGTATGTTCAAATTTAAACTAGAATTTAATTATTTTTATTTAAACACACATTTTTTATAGCATATTCTCTCTATTTTACTATACATATACATTTGTATAGAAAATTCTCTGTCAACTTGATTTGAAAGTTTCATAATTCCTTGTTTGTGGAATGTTTTTGGTTGTTCGTACAGACATTTCAAAATTCTGATAAATTGGAACTGTAGAGAGAGAGGGGGGGGGGAGAGGAAGAGAGGATGAGGAGGAATTTTGCAACGCAATTTCATCAGTTGTCAGCCGATGCGTGTTTGTTTCGATATCTTGTGTCAAAATGTTCCGCTGTGCCGATTTGTGTCAGTTGTTCCAGACTGCACAAGACTTACTACAGAATACCACATGTAGACCAAGCTTAAATTTCATCGCAAGTTACTCAGAAATGCTCTAGCTTCTTGGTTAAAGCGCTTTAAAAGCTCAGTCGCACTACTTATCCACTTGGATTGTTGATAATATATTTTGTCTCAAACTGTCAGTGAAGAAAATTCCAGGTTAAATTTGAACATACCGCTGTAATTGTGTTAAATGTTGTGCGTTTAATTAAGTATGCAGAGTGACAACGATGTTCGGTAAGTGTCCGTTTTTCTTTTTACTTAAATTTGTGCTTGGTGTTAGGACCACCTGAATGTTGCACCACCACTTACATTTGGTCAAGCCAAATATAATAAGAAATTACTACACAACTATTCTGTCCATTTTCATCCAGAACACTTAAAACGGACACTTGCTTGTGTTGCAGTCGCTCTCGTTACGGCCAAAATTGTAAATAGAACTTTTATACAAACAAGAAAAGACAATATTTACGTTGAAACTTTGTCTTTAAAACCAATGGGAACGGACAGAAAACGTCATTATTTAGAGTTTTAGACCTAATTCGACTAAATGTTAGTTAGATAGTACCAATAATTAATAGACGTATGTGTGTTAACTTAACTATTAGATGACGTTGTTAATCAAACCAATCGAATTCAATTGATTACGATAACGTCATTGATTGAAATAATGTAATAATGTGTCAGCTGGGACAGCTGTTGTCTCAAAAACTACTAGGTGCTCTATAATAAATGTGTAAATCATAAAAAAATAACATTTCAATCCAAAACAACCCACTTGTTTCTTTCTCTCACTTACGATTTCCATTCTTCATGCTTCGCTCTCAATGGAACGAACAATGGACACATACTAGGTACGCGACCATTATCTACCTAATTTTTTTTGAAAGTGGTGTTCTCATGGAAAAACTCGTTTACGTACAAAACACTCGTAAACGATTTTTTAAATGAGCGCCCGGTTTTGTTATTTACTTCACTCGAAAACCCGCTACTCTCTGTCCCAACTGGCACGTTTTGAGATGCTGTTGTCACCCTTCTATTGCTCCTGTTGCTTAATCGTATATCTTTTAGACGGTAGTTATTAAACCCTATGTACAAGAAGTCCTAGCATGCAATTCAAAAGAACCTTTAGGTAATAAAGTTCCGATTGAGACGATTTGATTTTCAGGAACAAATCGCCAAGGAACGTACCGTGTCTGGACGAATCCAGATTCAAGTTTGGTATCATGACGAAAGAAAGGAATTGGTGGTTGCAGTTTTAGCAGCAGACGACTTGGCCCCCAGAGATGATACCCTTGGATTTGGATCATTGCCGGAGGCCTATGCTAGACTCTGTTTGTTGCCATTAACGTAAGTAAATGGTGAAAAATCTCGTTTGCCATTAATTAAATTAACCGCGGCGGGCAGGCAACAAAAACTTTAGATTAACGTGCCTTGACGATCCAGAGATTCTAATTAAGTCGGAGAATTACCTGCTGAGGCATAAATTTATCCAGGAAGATTATACGTTGAAAAATTATGGAATATCTCTAAGCCAGTAAACGCCATATATCTCACGGTCACTATTATTCACAAAATTTCATGACATTCAACGGTTTTTTTTTTACAATAGAGGCTTTATTTAATTCAGCCCTTTTAGAAAAGCCTCAAACTATCTCCTAAAACCTCTTGAAGCTACACCGTTAGTATTTTAAGTCGTTAAAATATGCAGCACCGAAGAGCATTGTCAACAGACAGAAGTGGCCCCAGCGAGCCAAAACCCCATTTGGAACGCGAATCTCAGTTTCCTGAATGTACCCGGAGACGAGCTAATGGAACGAGTGCTGGAAATCACTTTATGGGATCTGATTCCTCATAACGAACATGCATTTCTTGGCGAATGTTCGGTCGATTTGCAAAAGGTAATTTTATTTTTAGAACGGATTAAATAGAACGAATACACATACAGTTTACTGTTTCAGACTTTTCTGGACGATAGGGCTGTATGGTGTCGTTTGGAGGATCCCCGTCAATTGCGAGGAAAATCACCGCATACTTCGCCAAGAGGCTCGATTGCTGGTGCTGGAAAAAGGGGTAATTTTGGCGATCAACGTAGTGTCTCTGACGATGTTGATTCGATTGGTAAGAAAATATTAAACCATTTACTTTCTATCCTATATACGAACCGACGCCAACATTATACCTTGGCGTTTACCTTATTTTTAATTCCAAATTTAAAATTCATGTCTGGATTTCTGGAACGAGAAAAGTTATTATTCGTCGAGTTTTTATCTTGTGACGAAAGAATTGCGGAAATCGGTCCAGGCAATTAAAAACTCTGAATTCAAAACGTTTTTCGTAGAAAACTTTTCCCCCGATTTAATTCAGTTCCACCATTTTTAACGCTTTTACACTTTTCAAACTTTCTTTACTCAAACTCGAAATGAATAAATTTCCCTTTTTTTTTGTTTGTATGAAAGGCGAATGCGCAAGTTTGTTGCATCCTGACCATGCATGGGGTTCGAGACGCGGTTCCTCGCAATCTGAACAACTAGAAGTGGAAGTTTATCAATTGGGCAAAGATTTTTCCAGATCATTGCCTGGATCGAGAAGATCATCGTTCCAAAGTGCTCAGGAACAAGCCGCTGAACAGGTGTTATTTTATTTAATGTGACTTGTTTCAATACTTAGCCTTCATGTGGAATTTAGGTTGCAATACCTCCTCCAGCGTCTTATATTAGAGACAGGCGACGAAGCAGTTGTACACGAATGTTAAGAGACCCAGAGGAAATCTTAAAGTCCCTTAAGGCTGTCAAGGGAGAATTAGGAAGGACTATGAGCTTAACAGCGGATAAACGAAGACGTAAGTAAATAAATGTTATTAGAGATCTTCTTTATTTCAGTTAATTTTCTTTGTTCTTCACTTTTTTATCCTGTCTTCTACTAATCAGTTTCACACTTTTTAACTCGCGTCTAGCGGAACTTTAGCCGCGAATGGGTAAGAACTTAATGGTATAATTACTCAAGCTACCTTAGCTTGTGTGCTTACCCTTCCCCAAGCCCTCATTGACTTCAATTTTGTGCTAGTGTTCTTCGTTTCTTTCTTTGTTCATTCTTTTTCTTTACACTTCCAATAGCAATTTAGTTGCTTTTTTGAATTTAAGGTATATAGGTTCAGTATTAGAACTTTAATACAATTTATATCGATATACAGAGTATCCGTTTAAAAAGCTAGGCACCTTGGGAAACGGACACCCTGTATAAAAGAGAAATGATCGATTGTTGCATATTTAATAGGATCCAGTGCAGCTTCAACTCGGCCTGATACCAGAAAGAACAGCATGATGGAAGTGGTAGAGAATAAGAATAAGGAAATCAGTCCTCCTAGCAGTCCAGAAAGATCTTCACCTCCTCGACTGGGACCTGGGCAAATCAAGCCTAGAGGTTATAAATTATCAAGCACTAAACCCGTTGAAATAAAATTGGGACTGTTAATGACAAAGGGACAATTGGAAGTTGACGTAAATCGACGTCACTTCTTAAAACAGTAACCTTCATGATTGAATTATTGTTTAGGTGGTTTGTGCCAGACATATTGCTCCAAGAGACTCTCCTCCAGACACTTACGTTAAATGCTACCTGCGTGATGGGGAACGTTGGCTGCAAAAAAAGAAAACACGTGTGAGCCGACATTCCTGTGAGCCACAGTTTCGACAAACTTTGAAATATCAAGCGTGTGACATTTTAGGACGAAGTTTGGTGAGTAGGCCTGAAAGTTTTTCTATTGTCTTGTGGACTTTGTTAAGCAATGCAAGTTTTCCAGGTGGTAATGTTGTGGGAACGTCAAAGCGGTTTCGAGCACAATCAAGGACTCGGAGGAGCTGAAATCGGACTGGATTCTTTGACATTAACTCATTTAACCGTTGGATGGTACCCATTGTTTCCGATTCATTCATTAGGAAGTGATTCGAACGATTCGCCTTGACCGGGAGGTGTTGAATCTGGAGATGAGTCACCTGGAGACTAAAGAAAGGTTGATTTAATAGTAAGATTGCTCTAAAGATTGTCTGATTTGAAAAGTTGGTTTTTGAAAAGGCATTATAAAGGACCAACTGTAACCTAGCATAAATTAAGAACATACATAAAGCCATATGTCTTGACGGTATTTACGATAGTAGGTGTTATTACTAAAAAAATCAATATAATAATCGTAGTTGTAAATGTATGTAAAGTTTAGAAGCAATTTTTCAGCTATTTTTAATCCTCTTTGCCGATCTTCCCTTAAAATTATGACAAAAATTACAAAATTACATATTTCTTTTACTTAGTATTGGGATGTAGGTATAGAAAGAGCATCAAATTAGAAATTTAGAGAAATTAAATATTACGTTCGTAACAATAACCACTTCTTTATGTTGCATATTCGCATTCAATTATATTATTCATCACAATTTTCTCTAATTTAAGTAGTTATTCTTGTTCTTTTTACACAAATTTATATTGTAGACTGAGGCTTCAGTGAAAATTTCATTGAAAATCAACAATAACACTGAAGCTTTTGTTTAAAAATATAGATTGTGATATTTTCAAAGAACACTTTGCTGTAAGGAACAAACACCAAAACTTAGATCTAGAAATTACTTTACGAAATATGTTATTAAAAAAATATAATCAACTCCACCCATTGGGACGAAGCAAATTTCGCTCAATAGTAAATGGACATGTGGAACGCAATCTTCAGAAACGCGTAGAGGAGTTGTGAACTATGAAAGAAACCCCAAACAATTTAGAAGATAAGTTTACGTTATCCAAAAATTTTCAAGATTTATCCATAACTAACGTATCATTTTCTAATTTACGAGAGTTGTTTAATTGAAAAATATTGAAGTAGCGACGTAGTAAATCTACCCTGTAAGTGGAGTGTCCGCATTTCTTTTTTTGTAAAAGTTAAGCATACCTAGATCTACTAATGAGGGTGTTTAATCATTTTTAATGATAATAATTGAATGATTGACTTAAACATATCAAAAAAGCGATCTTTTCGAAATTAATTAGAATATAGATACGCCCTTTTGAGTTAATATGGTAGCGCTATTTTAAACTGGAACTACATTTCCAGAAGTTTCTATGGATTTAGGTCTTCCATCGCGAGTTTCATCATTAAATTAATTTAATAATGTCGAAGTTCCTCAAACCACCTTTAAATAGTTGCCTTTGAACGATTCAGACTTTGATATTCGCTTACGAGGGAAGAGTATGAAGCTAAAGCTGAGTTTTTTACGAAAGGAGTACTCTAAATTAAAGGTATTCTATGAGGCAAAGATTGTGGTACAAATCGTTTTATCCAATGTGCACTCGATTTGACAATTTTTGTCACTACTAGGACAATCTTTTGTCTTACACTCTGTACTACACTGCTATTTACTAGTCTGTTTGCGTCTTCAGCCGCATAAGAGTAACACTTTGAGAGTGAAAACCTCTAATTTGTCGTGTCACTAAGCAATATGACTTATACCACAGTATATACCTGGAACCTGTATGAATAATAATATCTTTCTCTTATCAAACTCCATTCTTAGTAGTAAATAAAGCCGTGCATTATAGAAAAGCAGTATAAGAGCGTTTTTAAAGATTCTCGTCTCATTACTTCATGAAATATGCTCAAACTTCATTGTCTATATTTACAGTAATAGATTTCTTCAACTCTGTTAACAAAAGTTCTTCATTGGTTATAATTCAGATTCTTCAAACAGTGACTTTACATGATCTCCGAATGGTTTAAACTAACAATAACCAAGTGTCGTCAAATTTACCCCTAAAGCTGGTCTGACCAATTGAACAAACCTCGTAAATCAGACATTTGAATAACCCTGTATTTTACACCTTGACACGATACAGTATATAGTTCAAATATATGATAATATTGCATCCCAGTATTGACCTAAGTCTATTGAATTGAACAATCTATTCTATTTTTTAAATTGTTTTCGTAATATACAGGGTGGCCGAAAATGACATAAGATATGTTCGGTCTGTATAATACGCTTGTTGTCTTTCCAATTTATTTTGAATCGTTCATTGTATATAAATATTATTTGATAAGAAAAAAACTGTAAAAAGTACAGGGGTATTGGTGGATGTGTAAGAATGTACGTGTGTGTGTGCGTGTATGTACCCTGTATATATTGATCAACTCTAGCGTCATTTCTAAATAAATGTAAAATCTATATTATGGCCTAATATGTTAACCGAATGACAATCTTTTAATAACTAGTGGTTTCTACTGATTGCAAAATCCATAGAAGTGTAATAGGTATTTTTAAGACTTCCATATGGATCGTCAAGCCGCATTTAGTTCGATATTGTTGGTGTTCTACCAAAACTATAAATGTTAATGTTGTATTAAAATGGAAACTAACACTTTCCGCAAAAAAATATAAGTATATTCATCTGTGTCAACATATCCACAAGGAAATATTTAGATTTTTAGTGACAATCTTGTCGTGTGATGTTTTTCTTTTGAACACTTTATTTTGTTAAACGCTCTGTATATATTTAACAAAAAAAAATTCTCAAGGAATTAGAAGTCTTGTATCTTTAATTTATTTGTGTAAAAGTGCTAGGTCTGTTATTTGTTACTTAATATAAAGTTATAGGGTGTCTCAATTTTGTTGTAGTTCGGGGGCAGTTTATTAACACACACAAATCTGGGCACGGTTTGTATTCGATACACAATTTTGATCACCATTTTTCAATTACCTAATATTTTGTTAAACAAAATTACCTCCAAACAAAACACGTTTTATATGAGATTTTTAATGTCTGCTAAAAACCAAATTCAAACACCCTATACATTATAAAACAATCAAGAAATAGGAGATAGATATGAAAAAAAAAAAATATGTGACTAGCTGTGCCACAATGTTAGAGAATTTATTTATTTGGAAATTTAGAAAAATAGGTATTTTTTACAAAATGAAATGTTGATAATGAAAAGTTCTAGGGAGGAATTGCATTGAATTTCTTCAACTACCTGATACTCTTCAATTTGAAGCCAATAATTATGAGAAAACATAGTCCTTGTTTTGTTTACACTAAAAAAATTAGCTTGAATTGTCTAGTAAGTGTGTTAAACCGAATTATTTTTGTTAAATTATTGAAATACTATATAAATGTGTTAAATATATAAATGTAAAAGAGAAGATATACATATAATAAACTAATTTTTTTTTTTAATAACGAAATTATTTTTTCCATAATATAAGTTCAACGATTCCCATCCACATTACTATCCTCTTGACTTCTTCTATTGATTACCTTTCGTTTGGCAGTGCAGATAATTCCAATCGTGGATTCATGTACTTACATTAAGACCCTTCAGGACAGAAGCCTGCTAAATAGTTTGTAAACAAAACCTTTCTTAGATAGTCATCTAAGTCAAATCAGTCGAAACATTATTAGAGAGAATGTTAGCAAACGCTAATAGGTTAAACATGAAGTACAATTACTAGTGTCTCCTCCAATGCGGTCCATGTTTATAAAATCCTCTATCATACCAAATCTTACTTCCAGGATCAATATGTAAGAAAAGACATATTTTATTTAATAATTTAATAATAAATACAAAATTTAATTTTATTCATGGAGATATCTAAAAAGTCTACTGTATATTAGCTTAACAGAGACCAGAGAGAGAGTCATTCGAAAGAGCAACAACGTTTTATTATGATAAAATAAGGAATAACGTCAGGGTGTTGTGGAAAGTTCAGCAGTCATTAATTCATCGATCCCGAGAATGTGAGAGTCAATTTCGCTCATATTGAACTGAATAATTAATTGTTTAATTAAATCTAAAACTGACATTTTCTTTATTCTTATAACATTAGTTTTTTTGTGATTTGAGACATAAAGTGTACATAAGAAATTAAGGAAAAATGTTGATCGACTGAAAACAATACAGCCAGAAATCCAATAAACAGCTTTAATAGCTGTCTTTTCAGATCATTACAGGATCCGTTACAGTGGTAGGAAAATACAAATTTCATCCGGAATATTTATTTCTGCTCTGGTTCTTGTGGTACTTCTATTGAAGATCGATTTCGTAGAATTGATTGTAAACCAGTCTCGTCCATAAGATTAGTGATGATTATCCGTAGAATTAGTTAATCATGGAACACATTTGCTTGATAGTGATTTATTGTAGAAAAATTGCGCACGACAGACGAAATTATTTATTTGTTCAATATTTAGTGTGATATTTTAAACAAATATTGCAATTGAATGACAAATAATTTATTTAAAAAGCATATTTTACATGATTTTTCAATTTGTTACTATTTTGTTACTTGAAATATGTAGAAAAATGTATTAGATTTTATCATATAAGCCTTTATATGATACATCAATGTCCCAAAATATAGAAAATGTTTTTTAGATATCGAATTTTGAAAGGCTGTATTTCCTCAAGGGTCAGTTTTTGAAAAACATTCTATGAAGACAAGTACAATCTTTTTGCGCGTACTTTTATCTGAGAGAGATTGTCCAGGTTTTTAGAGACACCTTGAACCAGTTTTGGCGAAATTCAGCCACTCCCTATCATTTATAAATGGTTTTTTCCTTGTACTTCTATCATAAATTCTAACTAAATATAAAATATTTCTAATGGTTCCAAGACACGAAAAGAAATATTTCTATCACTTTCTTTAGTATTTCGAAATCTGCACGGAGCAGATATATGGGTATTTTAAGTTCATGTAAGTTCATATGACACCTGACCCAGCAAATATAAATCAAACTTTTGACATTTCACATCCTACAAATACCACTTTAAATCGTACAAAGCATCCGAAAGACGTTCTTACTAAAACATATTTCAAGTGTGATTAACATTAGTACAACTTCAGAAAGTTCTGAGAGTTTGCTGGAATACTTGGATCGTTTAGATTTAATATAGTTTTTCGAAGAACACATTTAAACAAAATTCAAAAATATTAAAAATGCATATGCAACATAAATATGTATATCTGAATAAATGCCCATTATTCAATAGAAATATATTTAGGTACACTTCTCTTGAGCTGAATACAAATGAATTAAAAAAAAAATAATAAATAAATGCAGAATTCAAGTTAAAACTAATTAAAAATGGAGAAAAAGTAATTATTTTTATTTAGGTAGGTAACATTAATAATGATCGTAGAATGTCTTTTTTACGTCATTTAAAAGGTAAGGTAAGCGGAAAAATAAATTATACTTTATTGCCTTAAAAAAAATATTTGATTTGTGATGGTTATTAGTATTTTGTTGGCAAAAAATGACAGAGGGTCATATTTGCAAATTTAAATTTTAAAAAGAAAATAACGAAATAATAAATTTATTATTTAATTTTAATTTATCTAGGAAGGCCTAGAAAGAAGCAATCACAGTAGAAATAGCCGATATCCAATTGAAAATGTATTTCAAGTAATTTTTTGGACACCTGAGAACCTTTAATCGTTGATATCTCAAAACAAGAATTTTGTAGATATGTTCTTCTATGATTCTGCCAACGATTTGTAGTCGCCTTTTCAAAATTCCAAATTCACTACTTGCCATAACAGGAAAAATACATTTTGAAAATCTTTAAGGTAATTAACGATTTTATGGAACACTTTTTATGTTTGAAATATACTGCCGGACAAAATTAGCGCATCGCTTGAAAATTCATTAAACTTTGAAAATCAATATTTTCCCAATTACTGACAGGATTAGAACTATTTTATTTGCCAATCGTAGCTCTGTTTTGTCCAAATTTCCTCCAATTAGGAGATGCTCAAAAAATTAAATTTTATTATTATACAGGGCGTTTAAATAGTGTCATGTTTTATTCATCAAGATTTAATCACTTCTATGAGCAATATCAGGTGGCTGAGGAATATGAAAACTACACAGTGATATGGACTCCTGTTTCCTGAGTACACATTTTGTTTTTTTAATGTCCATTTGTCTTCGATCCTTTCAGAGATATTCTATTTTTTAAGACATCTTGCATTTTTCGAATAACGAATGTGCTGCTGACATAGCATTTGTAATAGATTTATCACAAATTGAGGAGAATAATAACACGATCTGCAATTCCACACGGTATGGGGACAAACCAAAAAGGAAGTGGTCAAGGACGACGAAGAGTGACACCAAATAATCAAGATCGATTCTTGTGAGTGCAAGTGTTACAAATTCGATTGTTCGATGGGATTTAAATCGAAACTTCTTGCTGACCCAATCATAATTTCAATTCCCACATCCTGAAGGTAATTTTGCACTACCCTAGCAATGTGTCAAAATTCGTTTTAGTTCGAAAATTCTTTATCCGAAAAATACAAGATATCTTAAAAAATTGAATATCTTCGAAAGGATTGAAGATACATGAATATCATTTTTATATGCCTCAGCCACCTATTGCCCACAGAAGACGTTAAACTTTGATGAATAATATGTTATACTATTTAAACTTCCTGTACAACATGAAGATTTAATTTTTTGAGCATCTCCTAGTTGCAGGAAATTTGCCCACAAGAGAGTTACAGTTGGTAAAAAAAATAATTTCAATCCCACCAGTGATTGGGAAAATATTGATTGTCAAAGTTTAATGAATTTCAAGCGATACACTAATTTTGTTCGTCAGTATAGAAAAACAAAACTTGTATTGCGTCTTTTATACAACTTCCTTTAACGATGTTGAATAAAAAACAAAAAAATTACTAATAAAAGACGTACAAGGACGCTATCACGTAATGCAGCTTTGTATGTTAGTGTTTTAATTGAAAAAAACATGTCTATTGCAAAGCTATATCAATTAAGAACATAAAGTCATTAGCAACTGTCATAGACACTTATAGAACTTTGTCTTTGGAGTCAAACACAAATCGTTATAATAATTATGTTCATAGCAACATTAAGGATTTGACAACGTTTCGAAAACAACAATTTAATAGTATTGGAACGGATTGTCGAAAGAACAAATTAGACTTTCATGCTTTAAATTATATTTTTTTTTATTGTACTGTAATATTAAATTTCTTTGAGTTGTATTTCCGAGAGCTTCGCAAATTCTTTAACGTTACATATTTGGAATGAGAACTACCAAAAAGATAAAAATGAGCTTTTATACGTCGTAATTTATAAACTTTTTATTACACAAGCATTTCCAATTTACGTGTCACATAATCAAAAATTCCATATTCTCTAATTGAGTCTCGTTGTCCGGTGGCAGTCCTGAAATATTTAGGAGTTAAGTTAAAGTTATAGTAAATATTGCAACAATGTTGTTCTGTAGGTGATACAAAATAAAGTAGGGCGTTATTCGAGTAAAATTTCAATTGATTGAAATAATAATTGAAAAAGTAGTAATTTTTTTATTCAATTTAATTATTAAGATTTGTATTCAACTAAAAAATTATTCGATTAAAGAATTAAATATGAATTTAATTGAACCGGTAATCGGAAAAACGATGTAACTCTTAAAAATGACGTTTTAAACTAAGATACAACCAATCAATATAATAAAAAAACTAATAATCTTAAAACAATAATGGCATATATGACAGCAGAAATTTTGGAATTCTATTACCATGGACATGTCATGGGAGACCACCAATGTAAAAACTGAAGACTAATTAACTTGAATTAATATGTACTTTTATGTTATATGAGTTTATACAATATGTTAAATAATAAACAAATTACTGATTTGCAGCTCTGTTCAGTAATTAACATTAATAATTCAAAATATTTTCAAAGTTGAGTGAAAAACCAGCATAACTTCAAACGACATTTTGTTGCTCATATTACAACATAATGAAAGAAAAAATTGATATTTCGCTTTACTTTCGTTCAGAGAAATGGATTATCTACAAATTTCTAATGTATAAAATTCTTCTAGAATAAATAAGTCGTTGAAAGTCGAGAGTAATGAAAGTAAAAAAATTGAGAATTTCAGATAACAACAGGTTCAAATTTGAGATGAAGAAATCTATGCTGTGATGGAATTTCAGAAATAATGCATAATACATATTATGTATTTTTGCTATAGGTGTGGCTAATACTGTGTATGTCTAATCAGTTGCCCATTGAATTGAGAATTCAACTTTTTGACTAGGACCACTATGGTTTTCAATGGGTCAAATAGATTTTATACAAAACACTTTTTTATTGTTATTTCAAAATCTCGTTTTTGATGTTGTATTGTTTTTCTACTCATCGATTCAATTTGAATTTTTAGTTGCGAGAGAGGCTTAAAATTTTAATCACATAAAAATACAATCGGATAAAAATGTAGCCAATTAAAAAATAAATCGACACAATTGCGCATATTCACAAATCAGAGTAAGACATAAAACAAGTTATAACTTGACGGTTTAAAACTCAATTTGTTTCATTTCTTTTCTTTTTCTAAAGTGTGTGTTATAGATATATTGCAGTCTTGTTTCAGTACAATTCTTTACTGTAAAGAAGCTTATCGAGTAATAGTGCGTGTCTTTCGGGGAAAATTTTAGTTTCAACGCCAAAACGATTAAAGCTGTAGATAGAAATTTTGCGGACGTACGGGAAAATAATACCAGCCTTAGAAAAAAAATTAAACTTACTGCGTTGGACGGAAAATATTTTGAACTTGTTAATGACAAAGAACTAATAAATTCAAAGGTTGCTGGACGTTGCTTTTTACGTAAATCGTCAGATAAAAAAATAAAAGGTTATAAAAATGTTCCTAGAAGTTTTATATCGTACCTGAAAAGACTCCATGAAGTTGCGAAAGAATATTCAGAACATCAACAAAATAAAAAAATAGAAAATAAAAGAAAATAGAGCAGAGATGCAACGCAATAACTAGTGAAGTAGAAAAAGTTAATTATCAATTTCCTCAGCAACAATTTGACAACGGTATTGTGAAATTTGTTATTCATTCATTAATGCTATTAAGAACCGTTGATAATTTGTATTTTCGAGATATTTTTAAAAATTTCAACAATTTTGTTCCTGATTTAACAATTATATCATGACAAATGTTGATAGAAAAAATTCATAAATTATCACGTAGTAGTAAGGCCAATTTAATTAAAATGTTTAAAGAAATCCTATATTTTTGTTCTAAAACAGATAGGTATATGGCCAGGAAAGAGTCGAGGTTTTTTAGACGTTACAATACACGGGATTTTGAATTCTTTTGAAACAAAATGTGCAGCTTTGGCTTGTCATAAATTTTCAAATCATACCCATGATAGAACTGCAGCCCTGTTGACATCGATTCACATGGAATATGAAATTGATCTGTCAAAATTAATCGCAACTATTACCGACAATAGAAACAATATTGCCAAAGTTTTTAAAGCTTTTGGCGTAAAGAAAGTGCTCTTGATATTGAAATAGAAAATTTATATGATGAAAATTTTTTAGATATTACCACTGATGATGACGTGCAATCAGATATTGATATAGATGCAGATAGTCCTGCTGCAGGATTATCTGCATCAAGTGAATATCTTTTAAAATCCCATATAAAATGTTTTTCTCATACATTGGATCTATGTGCATCAACTGATATTACAAAAGTAATTAAAAATTCTTTAGTATTATCTGGAATGCACAGACAAGTATTTAAAAAATGCAATGTGTTGTGGAAAATTGTATCGCGTCCACGATCTGCCAAAATTGTACAGAACGAATTTGGTCATACCAGGAATTACGCGCTGGAACTCTTTATATGATTCAGTTAAACAGATAGTAAATGTCATAAAAAAATATCCCCAACTAGCTGAAAACCTTAATTTGGAGAATAATTTAATTATGAATCTACGTGATTTTATGTATCTGGAAGAATACGTAAATGTTCAAAAGCGATGGCAGAAGGTCTGAAGGAATTTCAAAGCGAACATAGGTAACAATTTTTTTGGCGTTGCACTACCTACAATCATTGTGTTAAGAAGAAAACTAAATTTATTATTGGACATTTTGTAAAGATTTAATTAAAGGTTACTATACTTCAATAAATACGAGGTTTGTTAATTATTTTGACTTTAAAACAGAAGAAGCTGAAAAAGCCGCTGTAGCAGCATTCTGCCATCTTCAGTTCAAAGACAAATGATTGAATTGTATAGATTTCAAGTATCATAATCAATTACTCAATACATTTAAAACAGCTGTAGCAGACGAAATAAATAAAATAAATTCCAATACATCAGAATCCTAACTAGAAAGTAGCTCATCGTCCACCTTTTTTGATTTCGGATTAATCGAAAACATAAGCCAAGCTGCAGCAACGACAATTGCATCTCTTGAAGTTCTACGATTTTTTAGTGAAAGAAATCAAAGATTGGAGGTCCTTAACAACTTTCTTGCAATTAAACAAATACAATATGTAAAAGCTAATGTTATGGTAGATAAATAAATAACAGATCCAATATTTTTATTCATAGGTATTTATGAAATATAGTACACTATTACCGTCGTCAGCGTCCGTGGAACGTTTTCTCTACTGGGCTACGATAACGAACGAGATTGAAGCTGACAAGTTTATAGACGAAAATTTTGAAAGGCGAGTAATTTTAAAAGCGAACTCATCTTTTTTTAATGACATTTAAATATATTATGTTCTTTAATAAAAACTTTGTATTCTATGTACTGACTTTCTGTTTCTTTTGTTTTCTTAAAAAGGAATACTTACATTATTTATTATGATTTATGCGTTTTCAATAGGTTAATCAAATGAAAACTAACAAATTAGTTACGATTGACAATTGAAATTTTAGTTGTTAATTATAAACTACATATTTGAAAAGCAAATGATTTTTTTTTCGTTTTCTTTTCTCTTTCATCGTCATTAGCTTTTGTCTTCTTAATGAATGGATATAATTTGTCTTTTTCCCCTCTAAATCCAAGAAAATCGACGGTTCTCTTTACAAATTGATACTTCTTAAAATTAATTTCTAAACCAAAGTCTAGCAGAAGATATGACAATTTTTAAACGGTTTATCGCTCATTCACTGCGAGAATCATAAGTTCGTTCATATACTGTAATGTAACATCTTCATCAAGTAGCTCTCTAAAAATGGTACTACTTATAAATCTCTGAAAAACAGCTGACAAATTGTATAAACCAAAAGGTACTCTGCGAAATTGATACTGACCTCTATGACATACGAAAGCTCCTAAATTTGTGACTATTTTCATGGAATTTTTCAAATCATTTGAGACGATTTGTGAGTGAAAATTTAATTACAATTGATGATTTAATTTTACTGACAATGAGTAATTTTTCATTTTCAATCGCCAGTCGGATAATTTAAATCCGACTCTGGTACAATCTACAAACCGTGCAATACATTGAAGTGTGTGACATGAGAAAATTGCATACTGCCATTCCATTATACACAAAACACAAAAATTAGAGGATGTAAAAAAATCTTAAATTTTTATGTCATTTCTAAATGACTGTAACTGGGTGAAAAATAGTTGTAGACCAGATTCAAAAATAAGTAAATTGAAGGCTCCAAGTTTTTGTTATCAAGTATTGGGTTCAAAAATTTTTAATGTCAGCAGTTTTTGAATAATCATAGGGAAACCATCGGAAAACTTTTTTTCTATATTTTTGCTTACCTTTCAAATGGTCCATGGACTTCAATAAATTTTATTTCACTGATTTCAACGCAAAGCTTTTTTAGATAATTTTATCCTGTGTAATTTAAACTATCCAGGAACTTTGTACGATAATTTTTCGCTGAGTAATCGTCATTCAAAGGAAAAAAGTCAGTTTTAATTTTGGTATTGAATTACTTTGGAAATAATGATCGGACTGGAAATTCAAGTAAGGTTTTCAAAACTTCGAAGTACTCTTTACAAATCGTAATTGTTAGTTTTTGCTAAAAAGAATTTTTTCGATGCGACAATGTTGATTGAAAGAGATAAAAAATTACGTATTTAAGGATATTTGCTTAACTTAACTTTACAAATAATGGATAGATTAATGATATTGACTGTACGTTTTTAACTTCAACGTATCCAAAAGAAACCTTAAAAATTTCAAAGCGCTGCGATTTTATTTTCATAGTGCGCGGAATGATTGAAATTTTCATTTTTGCTAAAAATCACTTTAAGAGCGAATTGTTCATTTTTTAATTGTTTGAGGTTGAAAATGTTTGTTCAATGTTCTTAGTCTATCAATCGGTTGGAAAGTTATGCCAAGTTAAGCGAATATCTTTAAATACGCATTTTTTTATCTCTTTTTCAATCAACATTGTCGCATCGAAAAAATTCTTTTTATCAAAAACTAATAATTACGATTTGTAAAGAGTACCTCGAAATTCGGAAAACCTTACTTGAATTTCCAGTCCAATCATTATTTCCATAGTAATTCAATACCAAAATTAAAATTGACTTTTTCTTTTGAACTACGATAACTCAGCTTTGAATCTGGTCTACAATTATTTTTCACTCAGTTACAATCATTTGGAAATGATCTAAAAATGTAGTATTTTTTATATCCAGTAATTTTTGTGTCTAGTGTATTTTTGAAGCAGCGAAACGAAATAGTAGAGTCCTAAAACGTCACGCATGAAAAAATCAGCCCCACTTGATCATCATTTCGTTTGAACATCAATACAATTAGATGTAAACGTGTAAATTGTATAGTACAGTGGGGTTGCGACAAATATCAACTGGATCATAAAATGGCTCATGCTTCTTAAACGTTTAAGAAGTCCTGGTCCGGTTGGATGGTACAAAAGCCAATTAATGGCGGATAAATTAACATTATGCAATGACTTTTCCAAGAGTAAGCAAACAATTAGCTGCAGTGTATGTTAATCTAATGAACTAAAATTAATATATTTTCCCAATAAATAATTTTCCATTAGACAGAAATATTTTTATTACCTTTTCGAATATTTCTAAGCCAATATAGTACACAAACATTACCGGTATTTTAAGTTCATTTGAAAACTGACCCATCATAAGTAAATAACATTTTTGGCATTTCACATCCCACAAGTACCACTTTAAATCGTACAAAACATCCAAAAGATGTTCTTGCTAAAACACATTTCAACTGTAGTTCACATTAGTAATACTTTAGAAAGTTTTTGAAAGTTTGTTAGAATACTCGAATCGTTTACAATTCATTAAAGAAAAACTTTTCATTATTTAAAAATTATTATTGCAGAACTGGTTGTAAACCTGTTACTGCTCAAGTCACTTACAATGTTTAGGTACTCTTGGGTAACATCACATAAAGCATACAAAAACAAAATATAATTAGAGAGTAGCATTAATGCGGGTCCTTTTGGGGCATTGTACTAAAATAATTGAAGAATATAAACAAATTAATGAGAATTTACTGGAATAATTTACTGTAAACATTGCAAGCAATGGTGACAATCCCAGAAGGAATCCTCCCACTCCAATAACGGATGCATACAAGTGAGTAGCTTCGAAAGCATAATTATGGAAACTGAAATTATGATATCGTCTATTTTATAATTTGTTATTATTGGTAAAAGTCACCATTTTATATTCAAATAGTGTTGCGCCATAATTTTTAGATTTTCAATAACATTTTCATCATCTATAGTTCCTTCCGACATTTTTTCATCAAATTTTTTAATTCTATCCACTAATTGAAGTAAATTTGTGTGAGCATGAAATACTAAAAATATAAAATACATTGGTAAAGCAATTGTAGGAATAATTGCAGGCAGTAAAAAAAAGCAGCAACAAATTCTGGCTATGTGGAATAGGGTTGAATCTGAAAGGTTTCTTAAATTAGTAAAGTTAAGGATATCGACGTGTTGACAACACCTTTGCCCAGGAAAACTTGAAGAAAAAGACGATCTTCATAAAACATCAAATCGTATGCAGTAAAAACTACAGTTGCAAAAGAAATAACTCCTGTCAATAAGGCTAGCAATTCGACTTTAAAAGACACAGAATTTATAATTTTTCTTATTTCTTCTTCCATATTATTTATATTTGGAATAAATATATCTTGACAAATTTCAATTAAAGTAATGAGTACTTTAGTGATTCTTAACAGTGTTAAATTTGAAATTATAATCTAAAATTGAAAAAGAAATACAAGATAATTCACAATTAGCTTTCGTAACTTTCAGATAGATAGCCTGTGGTTATAATATGAAAAAAAATCATACATTTTTTCATATTTTTTATTATTCATTATTTTTCACAATCACCCTGTATAAACATATGTTCATAAATACTTTGTGTAGGAGGTACAGGGTGTCAAAATTTGTTAAAAAAATATGCTTTTTTCTTTAATTCTCCAAAAAAACTGTAATCGATCTTAATGAAATTTATACAATTTGTTAATATCTTTATAGGGTATCTTTTAGACTTATTATCGTTAATCAAGTATTATCAGGAGTGTGGCCATGGGGCAAGTTAGTTTTTTGGCGAAAAAGTAGCACCCAATAGATGTTCCACAAATTTTATAATTTGGTTGATTAATCCAACTCAAAATATAACTTTTAGAACTTTTTGTTTTTTTTATCTGGCTCCTTTTTTGAGCAAAACAATTAAAAACCAAACCTTTGAAGACCCAATATTTTTAAGTTCAGTTTTTAATTTTTTTCTCAATAATGAAGCCAGATACAAAAAAAAAACAAAAAGTTGTATTATTAGTTAGATTAACTAACCAAATTACAAAATTTGTGTAAAAAAATTTTTGTAACAAATTTTGATATCCTGTATCTCGTAAAGAAAGCATTTTTGAGGATATGTTTATCCGAACTTCTTATCATATTTTAATCCCAGAATATGTATCTGAAAGTTACGAATACCAATTATGAATCATTCTTTATAATGAAGAATAATAAAATATAGCTTTAACTTACAAACACAACGTTTATATAAAATGGCACATATAGAATAAAATGTTTGTCATTAGAAACACTGAAATAAACATATGCTTGAAATATGAAGAAATATAAAACACCAAGATGTAAATAGTATACAAGAGGTTTAACATATTTCATCATAAAAATTAAAAAATTATTGAGTCTAGGAATTAAGTATCCTAAAAAAAACACATTTATTTATTTGTAAAATTTTCAAATTCATTTCAAATAGAATAGACATTCTTAATATACCTGGATAAATGGTTCCATGTTGAATCGAAGTATTCATAATTCCAAAAATACAATTACACTGCTCTTCGTTCTAGAACAGTTTGAATAAAAATATTTCTTTCAAAAGACAAATCGATATTAACGGAAGATCAACAAAAATTAAAAACATTGTGATTATTTTGATAGCGATATTAACGATTTGACAACATTCTGAAAGGCATTATCGGTTGTATTTGAATGATTTATTGAAAGAATAAATTAAATAAATTTTTCTTTGTTCAAATTATAGTATTACTATTGTATTATGGTATTTTCCTTAATCGTTACCAATTCTAAATTAATCTTTACCTGTAAAAAATTTATTAAGAAATAATTACTTTTATAATATTTATTAATTAATAATTTTACCATTAAAAGGAAATATGTAGTTCTATTACTCTCTTCAACACTTCGAAATCTGCATGTATCACAAATAATATGGGTTTTTTAAGTTTCTGTGACATCTAGCCCATCAAAAATAGATGAAATTTTTGACATTTCGCATTCCACATATCGTCAGTTAAGATACAACATGTGCTATCTTAGATACTTTTTACAACTTTTCAGGAAAGACAAAAAATTGAATCGGGGAAATATTAAATTCGAATATTTTTGAAAACCTCAAAGCAAGAGGCTATAGTTTTTAGACATCCTGTGCATGAAGGGATATATGGTAGATAAAAATAAGGTAATTTTAAACACAAATAATTCCCGTACTTATATTACTTTTTAAAATACAAGATAGCATGTAAACACATTTTTGTGGACGAAGCGAAATCTGTGGACTTTCCAATTGAATTAGCTTCTTAAACCGAATGCTCGCAGAATTTCGCGTCTGACAGTATGAAAATCTCGTTTTGGCCAAAAAGGAATATAGCACGTGTTGCATCTTAACCGGCGACATACCACTCACGTCAAACCTTTAACGCCCGATACAAAAATCGTTAGTACAAAAATTACATTGTTTCCAACTTGTCGGTTAAAGAAAATAAATCTAAACAAATCTAACCTTGTAAAATTTTGTATCCATGAATCAGGCAGTGCATATACTTCACATAATTTGCAGAGGTCTATCTGTGAAACCAATGGACCACCAGACATAAATTCAAAACCGAGTGGTTTCGCGACGAAACCACCGGACGATAAAGGGTTAAATCGTACAACGCATCGGAAAGGCGTTTTTGCTTAAAGGAAACGCCAACTGTAACTACCGCAGTCATTTGCAAACGTAGCTAAAAATGTTACTCGAAATTAAAAAAAAGAGTATTTGTTCTAATTTAGAAACCACTGCATCGCTGACTGCAGCACCACTTTGCTCTTTAAAATAATAAATACATAAACGACTTACCTACTAAATCTTCATATTATTATATATGGGCAGTTAAATAAACTATGAAGGATGAAAATATATCAAGGAAGGTAAATAGTGCAGGACCTATTGGAGCATTAGTCACCTTCTATCAATCAATATTGAAAGAAAATGCTCACACAAAATATTGCGATCAATGAAAATATTGCTAAAGCTAGTCCTCTAATACTACAGACTATTGCTTGACCTATTGTACAACGCTCCACCAGATAGAGTACGGCTTAAAATAAGTTGATTTAGCTTTTGCCTCAGTCCAAATTGACAATTAGGACACTTTTAAAATGATAAAACTTTTTTGTGCTACAGTAGATGTCACTTCGGTATGAACAAATCTTTTTCTTTATTTTTTCTCTTTTATTAAAGTTGCTAGAAGCAACAGTTTCCGAGAAAATCGCATCTAAAAGTGATGAAACATATAAACTATCAGAATAAATTGAAAGTTATTGTTAGGTTTTGCCAACATTTTTTTTGCATTTCTGTTTTAAAATAATAAAACTCATGCTACAACACTTCAAGGGAGAAGTAAAATATTTCCAAAAAAAACATAAACTCTGCTTTCTAAATCTCAAAACTTTTTCAGGTCCTGACGTACATAACATGTCAAAACAAAACATATCACCTTTTGATATCCAGATGGTGTTGTCTAAACATTTTCAGATGTCTAAGAACTCATTCATCATCTAAATTCTCATTTATTATTTTTCTGTCAAGCTTTTTGATTTTGTCCAGTAATTCAGGTAGTTTTATTTGAGAATAGAGTAAAACACAATGAATTACATTGGCGAAAAGACTAAAGCAGCTCTAACACTGGAGTAATATACAACCGACAACTGACAAGTAACAATTGGTAATAAGGGATAAGCCTTTCTACAATAGGGATATCGCGTTGCTTTGATTTGAGAGTTGACATTAGGTTACCACTTTAATTGCTCAAATGTTACAAAAAAAAACTTTTCGTTAGGGCTCAATTTTTTTAAAGAACGTAATGTTAAAACAACGATGAAGCCCATACGGCAGGTCACAGAACCTAAACTTTTTAAGTTGAGAACCAATATACGATTCTTATGCCGATTAAAGTGTTACACGTAAACTAATAAATGGCAATAGTATCACACATTGCTAGTTGTCAGTTGCTGGTTGCTTATTGCTCCAGTGTGAGAGTCACTTAAGGGAATAGTTGCGCGAGCACAATAAAACAGCAGACAATAATTCGAGCCATTTGATACAGGATTGAATTTATCGGATGTCTAAGCAAATTCCTGGTCAAGTAGGCTGTGGAAATAATTTCGGTCATAACCGCATGTTGTAGCCAATTTATACTATACATACTTTCAAGAACGGTAAGAAACAACATAACCTTCAAATTGGATATCGAAATAAAAATTATGTTTTATGATAGTTTTTGGGAAAAATAGCTTTAATTAACAAAAAAGATGAAATTAAAAAATATTTATTACACAAAGTGCTAATTTGTCCGCTATTTTCCGAAAAACATTTCATAATTCTTCTTTTTAAGCCACTTACAACATTTTCTCTAATAACAAGAGAATTGTTGATTTCTAGGCATTTGTTTAGTGTACGTTGTCAAAGATCTTCAAGATTATTCACAGATGCTGAATAAATACTGTTTTTAAACAAAATTGCTATTACTTATGATATTTGATAGAAAGTAAACAATAAAACGCTAAAACTCCTAGGTTAAATCCAACAACTGTCAAATTAGCTACGACATATGACTATGATCGAAATAGTTTCCACAACCTACTTATTGTTAGTTGATCAGGAATTTTATTACTGTCCGTTACATATAAGAATAGAGTATGGAGAAGCATAGGGACTAAAAATACGGCTCTGTGATTGGCTTAGAAATGAGCATGATTTACCCTATAAAATATTTTCTCCATGTGGTGACGTTATAATCAGTACTCACATTGAACGTTACGATTTTTTTATCGTGTAAATAAGCCTCACTTAGCTCCACCCACCACTCTATTCTTATATGAAACGAACTTTAGACATCCGTTAAAAAGTCGTAAATTAGTGAAATTAAAGATTTTACACTTCTATTTTGCCATTAGAAGTAATATCTCAAAACTTCCCTGTCATATCGGAACCGCGTGATAGTATATACAGGGGATGGATAAAATAATGTGAACACCATGCTAAATATTACATATTTGTTTATGTTGGACCCCCTGCCAAGGCGTCGACAATACAATTTAATACATTATCGGAATATTACAAGTCCAATTTTCTGGTAAAATTTCTTAGAGTTACAACGATATATTTTTTAACCCTCCAACCGCAGGTAACGTAGATATCGCGTTCTAAATATCCTTTGTATTTTCGCGGGCCACGCTACTAATGCATCGCATAAAAGGAGCAACTTTTCAAAACGCATTATGTTCACTTTCGGACAAAATTGACTTTGAAGCAAATTTGAATTTATCTTATTGGTGTCTTTAAAATTACGAATATAAATTGCATCAAAAAGTATCAAAATTGCTATAAATCCTATACCGAAATACGAGTTCCATACCAAAACGCACTTTCTTCACTCATATTGCTACTTCAAAGGGTAATTATTATTTTGGACATAATACGTTTTGAAAAGTTACTCCTCAGATGTATTGTAAGTGGATGAAGATTTTTAGACGGATAACGCCTTTTTATCGCCGAATACATTTAAATCATTTCAATTTTTTAAAATATCGACTAAAATTTGCCCGCGATTTTTCAAAAAAAACGAACTGCCCGCGGTTGAAGAGTTAATTTACAAAACGCGATAAGCGATAAATGTTAATATTTAGAGGTAAAAATGTAAAGATATTATCCTTTTAATGTAAGAAACAAGATTCTGGCGAGACTGCCTGAAAAACGAAACTTTGTATTTTTGTACACACTAATATACAGGGTAAAAGGTCATAAAAATCGCTTTTCTTTAAATATCTCATCTTCTAAGTGTTGAATGATAAAATACTTATATAAAAAGTACCTATAGACTATAAAATTTTCTACAAAGTAGGTTCTATAGTATTTTTTTAAATGAATAACGGTTTTCGTGCAATATGTGTTTCAAAGAATAAATACACTCATTTCCATACCATATTGAAGACAGACTGTACGGAGTGTTTTTTTAACATAGTGTTTCCTATAGGTTTATTCTATTAAAAATTTTACAATTTTTTAAAAAACATTCAATAATATCCATCATTGCTTAGCAACCAGGACCGAATGACTTGATGTAAAGGAGGACTACCGACAATATATAATATGATGATAAAAACGAATTGAATCATTTTCAGTTATTTTTCTAG